>OZ018328.1:69721063-69941063 GCA_963969495.1 Ceratothoa steindachneri | reverse complement strand
TATATATATATCAAATAAAGGTTATGAGGGTGATAACAACCACCACAGGGCTTTCGCTATATTTAATTTCTGCCTTTCGAAAAACTTTTAAAGACAGAAAAAAAATATGAAGAAACCTTTGTATTACAGACCATATAACGATTTGACTGAAATGAGCAGTGAGACAAAACACAGGAGTTTTTTTGCAGGCAAAAGAAAGGAACATTCTAAGAACATAGGGATCAAAGAGAGCAAAGGACGGCACAATGAAGGCAATCCTAACAGAGAAGACAGAAATAATGCCAGGGGAAGAAGTTTGAATTTTTCCCCTGGAGTTTTTTCTGGGCGTAGGTAGTATTTACATTCTGGTTTGCTTCTGTTTCTTTTCCTGTGTCTTCCTTTGAATCAAGAGAATGGCTATGGCCATTCTCTTGTAACCCTAATTGTAATTGGAACACATTTCGAAGTTACTCCTGCAATCCTTCCAATGGTGCACTAGCTCAGTGCATTTGGGTAATTCTTCACTTGCTGATTGGTAATCTTTGGTAAATATCCATTTCGTAAATATCCAAAGCAAAACTTAATACATATATGTTCTTCCTTTAGCATTGGAGAGCAGTAGCCCACATTATTTGGCATTATATGCCACGAATAACTCAGTGAAGAATAATTTGAAGTCATGTGAGTAGTTAAAGTTCTCTCGTTTAATCCTAAACTTGATCATCCTCTCCATAGTTTCAACTTTTGTTTCATTAGTGATGGCCTCAAAGCTCTTTTGTTCCATTATATTAAACCATTTAAATAATTTTAAACACGAAAATGATTTTAACAATCATAAACTTGTGTATAAATCCTATAATTATTAAAAAACCGCATAATTAAGTAATTATTAATTTAGGATATACTAAATTATAATATGCAAGAAGGTTCATTCAAATTTAATGAAGTTATTCAAAATACTCTCGGTTTCACACTGGATTCTAAAATCACTAACTATATAATTTAAGAAGAGGATTTTTTTGAGTATTTGAATAATAATTTCATCTTAGTTTGGTTATGACATGTTTTTTTTTATCAAAGTTATTTCTAATAATTCTTTTATAATATCAAAAAACAAAATGGTGAAGTTCAGAAATAAATATAAGTATCGAAATTTTGTGCATTTTTAAAACCCAAAGAATTACAAATGGTGAAGGTTAGAAAATTTATTTTTATATATCTTCTTCTTCTTCTTATTTCCGCCCGCTGAGTCCTCATTCCGCCCGCTGAGTCCTTCCCGCCCGCTGAGTCCTCATTCCGCCCGCTGAGTCCGCATTCCGCCCGCTGAGTCCTCATTCCGCCCGCTGAGTCCTCATTCCGCCCGCTGAGTCCTCATTCCGCCCGCTGAGTTCTCATTCCGCCCGCTGAGTCCGCATTCCGCCCGCTGAGTCCGCATTCCGCCCGCTGAGTCCGCATTCCGCCCGCTGAGTCCTCATTCCGCCCGCTGAGTCTTCATTCCGCCCGCTGAGTCCTCATTCCGCCCACTGAGTCCTCATTCCGCCCGCTGAGTCCCCATTCCGCCCGCTGAGTCCGCATTCCGCCCGCTGAGTCCTTCATTCCGCCCGCTGAGTCCTTCATTCCGCCCGCTGAGTCCTCACTGAAAAAACGTGTTATCTCTGTGCTCCTGCTTAATTCATCTGTGCCCATAAATTTCGTTTTCTGAGTAACTTAATAATTATAGATACTTCCTGCGCTCATATAATATTAGTCGCTGTATTAAAAAGATTGGCCGTCTTATTCGCTGTGTTAATTTTATTTATCTTCATACGTATTCTAGAAATCGACAATGCCCGTGATCAAGTTTGAATGTTCGAGTTGTGGGGCTTCCTTTAATAAGGAAATTTACGTTCCTTCTAACATGGAACAAACTAGAATTTGCCGTTTTTGTATGTTAAACGATGCGTTGGAGCGTAAGTTTGCTAACGCGATTAGCGAAATTAAATTAGAACTAAATTCCGTCGCGAGGGACGTTATATCGACCAACCGTAAAGTCGACGAATTAAATTCGAGTCTAAATTCTACCATTCATGACATGCGTGGGAGGGAAAATAGAAATCGCGACAATCGGCCTACTCGTATGAATCATCAGACAATTGTTGACCAGCAACAAAGGATTTTGAACTCGTTTGGACCCCAGGATTCACAATATAGACCCCAAGATTCGCAATTTAGGCCCGTTAGAAATGGGGCTAGACCATCGAGGGAACAACATTTCACATTACCATGCTCAAACCCCTTCGCACTGCTAACTCCTATCGAAGGGGAAGAAGAAACTGTACTAATTGGGGATTCTCTAATTAAAAACCAAGAGCCGGAATTCACAGCGCGAAACCCGTCAAAACGAAAACGATTTTGCTTTCCTGGTGGCCGCATAGATAAAGTAGTTAGTGAAATTGAAAAATTGGACCAAACACGTGACGGGCGTACGATCCTCACGCTCGTAGGGGGGAATGATGTGCACAGATACGACAGCACCCCAGAAGGAATAGTAAACCGCGCTAAGACTCTGATTCATACTGCGAAAGTTAAAGCGGATAACGTAGGAATAATTGGCATTTTACCCCGACTAAAATCCACGTTGCGTCTGCAGTCCCGTGCTATATATACAAACGAGTGCCTTAAGCGCTTGTGTCGCGATACTGGAGTTAGCTTCTTTAATGTTTGGGATAAATTCCAAGACCAACCTTCACTTTATCAAACGGACGGAATTCATTTAAGCGATGTGGGAAACAGTCGGCTGGGTAGGATTTTAGACCAGTCAGTACGTAGCATATTAAGTAGGAGAGTTGCGGGGCCACGTGATGCCCATGCGCCAGACCGTTCCTCGCTTGAAGGGGCAATGAGTATTGGGGAGCAGGGAAACGGAACAGATTCGCGTGTGATAGAGGAGTCCACCTAAAGCGCAAATTGAAATGTATATATTCAAATGTTCGTAGCTTAAAAAATAAACTTGCCGAAATAAAAGCCGTAATTCTAGAGGGAGACTACGATCTCGTATTCTTAAGCGAGACTTGGATAGATACACATTCGGGGATCAGTGTTTGCGAATTTGATATACCAGGTTATAAAATTCATTATACAAATAGACAAACTGGTAGAGGAGGGGGCGTATTAGTGTATATAAAAGATGACTTAAACGCTATAACGATCGACTCGTCTACGGCAGATATGAGAAGTGAGGCCTTATTAATCCAATTATGTTGTAATGCAAAAAATAAAATTAATTTAGCCGTCATATATCGTCCTCCATCGCAAATAGAAAGAGAAGATGCTGCACTCTTTGATATGATTTCATCTTGGGTTAGAAAAGGAACCACATTAGTCTGCGGCGATTTTAACTATCCAAACGTTAATTATAGTAACCTAACGTCAAATAAAGCTGGGGAGAGACTACTAAACTTTATTCTGGAGAATTTTCTCGTTCAAAAAGTGGAGGAACCAACTCGTGATAATAATATCCTCGATTTAATCATGGCGACTGACGAGTCACTGGTAGAAAATGTTTGTGTAGGAGAGCATTTAGCCTCGAGTGACCATAATGCGATTAGATTCGTGGTTAACACGTGTGTAGATGTAAAAATCAGTACACAGCTCATGCCACGTTTTGGTAGCTGTGATTTTGATACTTTTCGCGAAAGGATTAAGGATGTAGACTGGGGAATGCGCTTCGAGAATAGGTCGGTAGGAGAAATGTACACTGAGCTTCGGCGTACACTCCTTAGTGTAAATTTCGACTTAGTAAAGTATGTGCGCCGTAAGAGCGGGAAGTCGATGAGAGCGCCGTGGGTTAGCCCACTAATATTAAGCTTAATTAAGGACCGAAATAGAAAATTTCAAATACATAAGAACAACGAGTCATTTATAAGTCGGCAAAATTACATAGATTCTCGAAGAGAAGTTAAACGGGCGGTTAGAGATGCGAAGCGGAAATATGAAATAAAACTGGCGAAGGATTCAAAGAAGGAACCGAAACGGTTTTACGGCTATGTAAACAGTAGGAAACCCTTAAAAGGTTCAATAGGGCCGATTAAAGACAAAGATGGTCGTTTGACGGAAATTCCGGCGGAAATGTCTAAAATTTTAAATGAACATTTCACAAGCGTCTTTAGTATTGAAGATTCGTCCCAATTAGGATCGTTAGTTGAAGAAGTAGATAATAGTGATATTTGCATATCCGATATAACGGTTAATGAAGTGGAAATTCTTAAATATATTAACCTGATGAAAAAGTCGAAATCACCTGGGCCCGATGGCGTTTACCCCACTCATTTAAAGGAACTTAAGAATGAGCTTGCGAAGCCGTTGCGTGCAATTTTCAATCGCTCATTAGAAGATGGCGTAGTCCCCGTAGACTTCAAGCGTGCAAACGTTACACCAATATTTAAGAATGGGAATAGATACGAAGCAACGAATTTTCGTCCTATTAGTCTAACTTCGGTAGTTGGAAAGCTTTTAGAATCGGTAATTAGAGATAGAATAGTGTGCCACCTCGAGGTAAATAATCTGATTAAAGATTCCCAACATGGGTTTAGGCGGGCGAGATCGTGCTTGACAAATTTGCTCGAATTCTTCCATAAAATGATTTGCGTTTACGACGAAAGCAAAGCTGTAGATGTAATCTATCTAGACTTTAAAAAGGCGTTTGACACCGTTCCGCACGAGAGATTATTAATGAAAGTTAAAGCAGTCGGTGTGAAGGGTAAGATATTAAATTGGATTAGAAATTGGCTGAAGGATCGTTCGCAGCGAGTAGTTATAAATGGTGAATGTTCAGATTGGGTCAACGTCAGTAGTGGAGTGCCACAAGGCTCCGTTCTTGGCCCATTATTGTTTCTAATATATATAAACGATTTGGATAATGGCGTATTTAGTACGATTTCTAAATTTGCTGACGACACGAAGCTGGGCAACCGTGCCTATGTAAGATCGGATGTAGAAAAATTACAAAAGGACCTAAACTTGATTGTCAGATGGGCGGATAAGTGGCAAATGCAGTTTAATTTAAGTAAATGTAAGGTGATGCATTTGGGTTGCCATAATTTGAGGGTAGAGTATACCATGAAAGGCCAGGTCCTCGACGTAGTTAAATTGGAAAAAGACCTGGGAGTTTTAGTCTCGGATGAATTCAAAGTCACGAAACAATGCGCGGATGCATGTAAAAAAGCAAATCGTGTGCTGGGTTATATCGCGCGTAATTTCACGTTCAAATCCAAAGAGATAATTTTACCATTGTATAAATCACTTGTGCGTCCACTGCTCGAATATGCGGTTCAATTTTGGGCTCCATACTTAAACAAAGATATCGCGCAATTAGAAAGAGTGCAGCGTAGGGCTACAAAATTAATTCCCGAGCTGAGAAACAGGCCCTACGAGGAAAGACTCAGGGCATTAGATTTGCCATCTCTCGAAGGCAGAAGATTACGTGGCCAGCTAATTGAAGTATTTAAAATATTGAAAGGATTTTCAAACGTTGATTATAGGAATTTGTTCGAATTGGATCATAGGGGAAATACTCGGCAACACGGATTAAAATTAGTGAACAAGCGATTTAACACTAGTATAGCCCCAAACTATTTTACGTTTAAAATTACTCAAATTTGGAATAGGCTACCCACCCACGTAGTGGATAGTAGGTCGGTAAATATGTTTAAAAACCGTCTCGACGCGCACTTAAATAGTATAAATATAACGTAGTCTGAGCACAGTAAATAATAACGTCTTTGCAAAAGGAGTTTGGAGCGGAGGAACAACGAGAGTAAAAATGATGACTAAAAATGATGCCAGCGATTTCTCTTGCATGTGTAGTTTAGATATCCATTTTCTTTTCCGCCTATCCTATAACTAGATTTTCACCACTAGCAGTCGAGGGCTGCGGAAGTTGAGAAGAAAAACTTTCTATCACCCCCCCTTAGGTTGAAGTAGTTAATATGCCTGACATTGTACACATGTAGATAAGTGTGTACAGTAGATTATATATTTAAAAAAAAATAAAAAAAAATAGCATGTTAGAGATACACTCGTAGATAAGTGTGTATCGTAGTTTCGGATGTAGTGTAGCGGACTAGCCTCGAGCGGACCTTAGGGTCTTTGTTGGTCCTAGATTCTGTAGTTCTGTAGTACTTCTTCTTCTTCTTCTATAAATCTATATTTTAGCAACGTGATATTTTGAAAGGGGGAAGTTTAGTTTAGAGTTCCTTTTTAAAATTATTATAATTGGCGAAGTCCAGAAAATTAAAAAAAACTTAACCATGGCTGCTTTTTTTCAGATTTTAAATTTTAATCTTAGAACTGACGCAAAAGCTCCCCATGTAGGGGGAAGTGGTGAAGCAATTGTCTGGTTATCTATATAAAACAATTATGTGCCTAGCTTTGTTCATCATATAGCTGGAGATGTTAGTGGATATAGAAACTAGTTCTGAAATAAAGATGATTTTACTGGTGTGTTTCTTTCACATTGAAATAAATATTCACGTGACTGTGAAGTTCTTCTTTATATATATATATATATATATATATATATATATATATATATATATATATATATATATTAATAAGATCCCTTAATCCTCTAGAGAGGACTCTGGGAGTGCCTCAACCCTCTTCAAGAGAGGTGCATATACGACAAGGAAACCATCCACTTTCCCAACGAAGGAAATTTCCAGAAGCCCTTATGATAAATGAAAAAACGAGGGCGAAGAACCAAGGTTAAAATTCACGTTTGAAGTTAAACGTTACCTTATACAGAAAGGCTTCTTGAAATTTCCTTTTGGGGGGAATTGAATGGTTGCCTTGTCGTATATGCAACGCTCTTGATGAAGGTTGAGGACTTCAGGAGACTTCTCTAGAGTATTAAGAAATCTTATTATTACCCTTACCTAACCGCATTCATTTATAATATATATATATATATATATATATATATATATATATATATATATATATATATATATATATATATATATATCATGAGCGCGAGAGAACGGTGAAATAAATCCAACTTCATCGCAGGAAAGAGGAAACGGAATCATTTTTCTTCGGAAATATTTTTTCTTACTTCGAAAAAATCCGAGCTGGGATAGGATTCGAACCGTGCACATTGAGGCAGCGAGCAACCGCTTTGACCTCAATTAAATCGCGTAGCCGAGTGGTCTAAAGGGCAGTTTAATTGAGATCAAAGCGGTTGCTCGCTGCCTCAATGTGCACGGTTTGAATCCCATCCCAGCTCGGATTTTTTCAAAGTTAAGAAATAAAATATTCCGAAGAAAAATTATTCCGTTTTCACTTTCCTGCGGTGAAGTTGGATATATATATATATATATATATATATATATATATATATATATATATATATATATATTATAATAACTATAGCGTCCGAGTTAATGCAGTTAGGTAAGTCTAATAGTAAGAATTTCTTTTGAGACTTTTGTATATCTCAGGAGACCATTTCAGTAGTGAATTGTCTGGACATGGCATGGCCACTTGCAAGTGAGTGTAGACGTTTGTTTGTGAGTCATATGATATTTTACTGATTTTCTGAGGTGACGCTTCTTGGTCATTTTTTGGCATTCGAGTAGATGGCTTCGACTTAGCCTTTTCACACTTTATTTGAGATGGTGAGTCGCCTGATAGTTTTCCAGAAATTTTTCTCTCATTTTTTGTGTATTAAATTGTCATATCAGTGCTGGCGAGCGAAAGAAGCAGGGAAGAGATGGCTGGACGCCATTACTTCGCAAATATGCTCTGGTAGCCTTCACTTCATGGGAAGCTCCACACAACGAAAGTAACATCTTACACATTGTTTTCCCCGGCAAAATTACGTTAACCCCTAAAGAATACGGCAGGGGCATGGCCTGAGGGCCATTGTTTCGGATGAGCCTTCTTACATACACTATTTTCAAACTCAAAACAAAACCCAGGCCCACTCTAAACATGCTCCTTCTTCAGACGGCGCCGCAAACAAGGACAAGCCGCAATAAAGTGTTCATTCAGCAGAGGATTACCACACTATACCAAACGCTGTGCTGGATTCCAGTACAGGCTTCACCCGAACGAAACCATATTCACCCACAACGCAGGCATAACCCATATATATATCGACATAAATCCACCCATCCATCACCTATACACATCTCGTCTACAAATATATACACGCCAAGACCCAGGAACGAACAATTCCACCCCCCTCCCTTCTTACCAGAATGCATGGTCACACAACTCCCTCCACCCCACTAACTCTGCCACCAACACTCTACGAGATCGAAAACACACCTCCGAGACACACAAAATCATTAAATAAACATAAAATATATACGCAACAAACAAATGGAACTCAAGAAACCTATCATTAACCAACACTGTGGAAGCATGAAACTCAATACGCCGTTTTCACACAGAATTTCTCTGGTCGAGACAAATCAACGCAGATGTTTAATTTGGGGTGCTTTATCACCGTCTTCCCACAGTTTGATAACGCTGTCCCGCTTCAAGAGGACGGCGGTGTCAATCTTCCCCCACTTGGGGTTGAAGGGAATCGCTCTCATTTCCCGTTCGTCTCGTTGATGCCCAAGATTATCAAGGTTCATGTTTGCATAAGCCGCCTCCGGTATCCCATTTGGAGGCCATCGTGCGCAAAGCCCTCTCTGACTAGGGTTATGGCTCCTATTTAAGGTGATGTCTGCAAATCCTCAGCAGATAGAGAGAACCCGAGCCTCTTGCCGTCCAGACCCTAGTATCTGTCTCCCGTGAAGTGATCCCCTAGCCTTTGTGATGTCGTCAGCAGATCGTCTTCGTGTAATCGGCCCTGATCTGAAGACTACGGAAACCCATTTACGCCCCGGAAGATTGTCCTAGGTTTCTCTCATTTCACTATGGTGGTTGAGACTTCCTGCCGTCCGCAGAGAAATCTCGATTTCGTGATTACTTCTCCCTGGTGCCGAGGTAATCTCAACTCCTTTCGGAGTCTCTCTGGACGCTTTCGCATCGAGACCCCATCGACGAAGACCTGGCCATTGGTCTTCCATATCCCCAAGTTCATCCTCCAGGAGTAACCAGGAGTCCTTTCCTCGTAAGTCTTACCTCTTCGTTCCCAGTTTTATGAAGAATTCCCCATTTTGTGTAACGCCAACTTTTTGGATCACTTATATATTTTCCCGGACCTAGTTTCCTCAATTTTGGTCTGTCATAATATTCTTTTGTCGTACTGCTTATTTTTTATATTTCCATATTTATCTGTGTCCTTGTTCTTATTAATTGTATTAAAGTTTATTTTTGTAGAGGTGTTGATCTTTTGAATAACCCTTGAGACGAACCCGGCAAACGTATTCCTTATTAAAGAGCCAACCTATAATATCGCACTCTAAGTAGATGGTCCTTACCTTACTCCCAAATCAATTGTACTCAAACACAGCGTCGATAGTGGCTGTTTGAAGTGCAGTAGTAACGTGTGCCTTTAAAGACTGTTTGGTCACACACCTTCGTCCCTTGCCAAACACATTGTAGCGGTGGGATCACGTGTCCCCAGCCAAAAAATCACGCCACCCTGACAAGGTCCGCTCGGTGGTTCAAGGAGAGGGTATTGAGGAGAGAGAGAGTATTTTCTATTTTAATTTAGAAACAGTAATTATAGAAAAATAATCAACCCGGTATATTATACAACCCTAAACCAAAATACAATATATATATATATATATATACAGTTGGCCTTACAATACTTTGGCCAACCACCACACGTATATATTTACAAAAGGCCTTACATAAGATCTTGGCCACGCAAACGAATAATAAAACCAAGATATCGCGAAAGACGGGTGCACCCTTAACTAACTAATGGAGTGAGACGTGTTGGAGAAAGTGGGAGGTGGCTCACTTTCTGCGGGATTCTGAGGGGCCCGGGACTCGGCAAAGCCAAGGATTTCAGGTACCTGGGACGCTTGTTCGTCCCAACTGCTGGGTCACAGTTGGTGGAGCGCTTCTTCAAAAGGTAGGCTCACTTGCGAGGGTCAGGATTGGCTTCAGCCGTCTCCGAAAGCTAGATGTCGGCGACAATCGGTACCACAAAACTGGAAAAGAGAAGGCACATTCAGTCACTTATTCACTGACACACTCAAACATCTTTACTCCTAACACATTCAACCATATCCACTCTCACACAATCTTCACTCACCTATCTTCCGTCTAGGCGGCTCTTCCTTCTTCAGTCACAACTAATGACTTCCAAACTATTACTAAACAAAAATATTAGCTGAAAGAATCCGCCTAAAAAGAAAACAGAGATGAATGGGGGAGCACGATAGAGATCCATCGAGTCCCCCCCCACACAAAGCAAAGACGGTGATCACACGATCCACACACACACATTCTGCAAAAGAAGAAAAAGATTAGACATAGGGGAGGGGAGGCGGACAACCAAACTACTACAACATGTCTAGCCTCCATCCAGGAAGCAAAACTGCTCGCATCACAAATGTACTCCGTTGCACCCACATCAGGCAAGACACAAATATTCAAAGAATGAGGGGGGGGGGGGGAATAATCCCGTACATTGGATCCTACATCCCCCCTCACCAATACTTCGAAACTCGCTTTTATATCACAATAAGTCCCAATGGCAATCCAAATCACCCAGCACGCATCAACAGAACCGACCAAACTTTGGCCAATCTCTATATACTTCCTGCTGAATACTGTCCACTAAACTACGAGCCTGCACTACACTCACTCCCTACATATCAAAATAATACCCTCGTGCGGGCGGCTACAATGCTCACGATCCGGCATCTTTGGAATTCCAAGACGGACATAAGATCCAGTCACATCATAGTATACCTAACTCACTTATTCATCCTGAATGACCCTTCCATCCCCAACACCAGGACTTCAACACCTACTGCAAAGATCCGTCCATGCACATCATTCCCTGCTCACTAGTCCTTGCCAAGAAAACAACCTGGAAATTCCCAAATGCATTCTCCTCCGACTACTTTATAATCATTATAGAAAACCCCCTGAAAACTCTCCACTTCCACCAACCACATGCCCTTACACAAACTACATCAAAGTAAACCGGTACCTTTTCACCAACAATACTGATCTAAAAATATTCAAGGCTTCTCATTCTCCCAGTTTAGCGACATAAACAAGCGCCTACATGCACTTTACCAATATCCTCTCAACGGCCAGCAATAAATATGATACGAGTACTATTGCCTAAACTTCTGCTCAGAAATAAGATAGCTCACAAAAATCAGAAGCAGCCTACCAAAGCAACCACGAACCCCAAACACCACAGAAAACATTAAAAACATTCTGATCAATACATATCAAATCTAAATTTTCACCCGTTCGACGCCTAGTCCTAATAGATTTGTTCTAAGCGAGGTTTATACTTTTAGAAACAAAAATATAATAAAAAAATAATAGTACAATATGATAATAATGCACTTGTATAGCGCTCTTCAATGCCACAGACCTTCACAAAGGCGCGCTAACCAACTGTAAAAGGCTTGAATTTTTTATTTTTTTATTTTATAGAGCCCATCTGGCAACTACCCACTTGGGCATATGTAAAAGGCTTGAAAGAAAAGTTTACATTTATAGGCATGTTGGAAGGAACCGGGAGAAGGGAAATAGCGTTCAACAACAGGAAGATCATTCCTCATCCTGTTAGATTTTGTTGGTAAAAATGGGGACCTTGAAAGAGATGCCTGATAGGATGCTTAGTCAAGGCCGTTTACGGAGGAGAGGATTCATGAGAGAAATGTTCTTGGCGGATAGGAACAGAGGCTTCAAAGTTTTGAACAATTGAAAGGGTTGCCGAGTGAAAGCGGGGAAGTTGGTTGTGGGTCTGGGAGACGAGAATTAAACTAGTCAAGGCAAGCCAAGAGATAATGAAGGCGTGGATAACGATCTCGAAACTGGGTTTAAAGTGAGAGCAGATATAGGTAAGATTAGAGATGAGGCAGAGAGAAGACTTGTAGGCATTTATGGCATGAACTTTGACAAATAACTACCAAACAAAGGTAATGCATAGGTTTTTAAGTATTGAGAAAAGTGAACCTTGGATTCACTAGGGTTAAGAAATAGCAATAATTTACAGCTAGCCATATCTGAAGAAGTACCCAGCAGTAGCTCATTTTTTTCATGGGTGAGTTTCAGAAAGTTATTTAAGAGCCATTTCATAATGATGTCCTCTGCGGCTAGAAAATTTCTAATAATCTCAGCATTTTATATCTCCATGGATATAAAATTATAGAGCGAACGATGTATAAGAATGGCAAGAGGAAAAATATATACGAAAAAGGAGCGGGCCAAGAAGAGAACCTTGAGGAACAGCAAAACGTAACTCCACTGAACAATATCAATTGTGAAGAAATCGCGAATGGGATGATATCTCCGAGCAGAAACAATTAAACGTTTTTTGTCAGAAAGACCCAAGAATTAATACAGACCAAGAATAATAACATTGTCATCGACAGTGTTTAATGTTGCCGTAAGATCAAGAAGTGCTCGAATAATAGGTTAACTAGCATTGGCTGAACGACAAAGGCACCTGATTACATTTAAGAGACCGTATTCAGTGTTTTGGCCATCCATGCAGCGAGACTAGAAGATTCCATTGATTTTGGAAGTTGGAGGGGAACATGTGAATAAAATCGTGGGCCGAAACTCTCCATTGAGGGAGGACATGTGAATATGATCTCAGGTTTTAACCAAACCTTTAAAGTATTTTAGTAGAGAAGGGAAATTGAGAGATTAGGCGGTATTTTGTCGGGTCGTTTGGGTTCTGGACAGGTCCTTTAGAACATTACAGAGCAAATATTAAGGTGGTGAAATTTACCATAGGATTCAAAACAAAATTTATGCCAAGATCCAACTTTAGCACTTCTGGGCGAGAATTAAGTCTTTATGTAACCAGCTGCACTTCGCATTTATGGGTATTGGAGACTACACCTAAATATCATAAATATACCAAGAAAATCGACCAGTTATAGACATAGAAAACCTAGAAGAAACGAACTCATTAAATACTAAAAAAAAATATCCGATAGTAATTGGAACTAAATAATTTTATATGGAATATTTTTTACTTTTTATGGGGGGAGGGATTTGCTTTAGTTTTTCTATATCTATATCAAATAGATTTTCGTTTATTTATGTTTTGAGTGCACCTGGCTATATAACCTTACTTTCTCTGATCTAATTTGACCATGATCTTAATTTTGCATATATTCATGTTTAACGTCAACATTAGATGTCTTTCGATTTTGGTGGCTCTTGTTTTCTATTATGATTGACTAATAGTTCAGTGTCGGAAGAGGAATAATGCCTTTTTCACGTGGTGTAGGCGATTAGTTCGAGCAGACCCGCTCAAACTAATGATTGGTTTTAAAATTACCCTTTCACGTGGCTCAGTATTGTTTAACATAATATTTTCTCCTGCAAAGCTGTGAGGAACCCTTATCTCATTTTCATTCCATAGTAAGTACAAACGAAACCTTCATCCTATCTCTCATAAGTGGTCGAGAGAAATTGAGTAAAAATACCAAAGGCCCGGTATTTATTTTGGGTTACAGTGGTAACTTACTAAAGTAAAAAGTATATCAAAATTTGCAATATTTTGTCTTCTAAGCTGCCTCTTTTTGAGCATCTCTAGAATCCTTTCTCCAGCCTGATAGTCGACCTTGACGAATGCACGCAATATAATCTTGTAGCCTCATTATAATCTTTAAAGAAAATGAGGAAATAAATGACCTATGATTATTTAAAATGATAAGATTACTTCTGTTCTATCGACCAAATTGAAGGAATATTCAAAATTGATGAGTTAGGACGATCCCACGCTGATAAGGCTATAGGAAAGTTTCATTGATGTTCAATCATTGAACGAAGCCTTGTGATATTGGCATTTTAAATTGAATATATTTCATGTTATGATATTTGTATCTTATATATCAATAAAGGGGGGTTTTAGCAACTGAACAAATTATTACCCAGAGATAATCTGAGTGAAGTTTCTTTAGTTTCCTCGAACTGAGGAGGAATATAGTCAGGTGAACTTGAACGGGAGTAATATGACCTAAGTAGTTAATTTTGACGCATGAAATATAATTTCATAAATAATATTAAAATAATGTTAAAATTGCAGGTGCTTAATCGGAGAAAATAATTTTAATGTAATTTTATATTATGAGGCGCAGATTTTTCATCGTGTATACAATGCCTTCAGTAAATTGGTTTATTAAAGGAAGTTACCAGTAAAAAGCGCGGCAAACAATTAACAGGCTAAAAGAACTACTACCTCAAGACAAGATATAACTAAAAGACGAGATTAAATATAATAGAGTAATAAGGAGAATTCCGGCATCACTTGAAATGTCTTCTCTTTCTCTGCAGGAGAACCAGTGCTTTAACAAAGAACTGGGAGAAGTATTGATGGAAACCTATGATTCATTGTATAAATTCAACTATACAGAGAGTACGAGGAAGAAGGAACAAACATGTAGGTTCAGGTGCATTAATAAGGGAAGAAGAAGTTTGAGCCTAACTAAAATCATTTAAGTAGAAATGGTCAGGGCCTACACGAGTAATACAGATGAACTCACAAAGCGCTCTGAGCAACATCATAAAAGAGATCACTAACCCTTTTAATGTATTCGTAGGTATCAGGATACTTCACAGAAGCTTCAAAAATACCGAAAATGATATTCATCCCTACTCAGGTCGAACATCTAATATAGTAACCAGCTAGAAGTCCATATCGCTATTCAACTATAATAAGGAAAGAATTCGAAAAAATGTAAACAGAAAAATCACGCAAAGTCTTCAAGAAAATAATTTGTCCAATAGAAACTGTGTTTGATTCAGTAAAGGTCGTCATACAACTATTGCCCCAGCTATATTAATGGAAAAATAGCAAAGGCAATGGAAGAAAAAGCTATGTAGATATATTAATGAGAGATGCAGAAAAAGCCTTCCATAAAGTATGGATTAAAGGCATGCAGAAGAAAATCATTTGAATAGGATTAAAGAACAATCTAGAAGCAATAATATGCAGCTATAGCTTATCTAGGATAGGTTAGCGTTTATAAACATAGATAACTCTGGCTACCTTCAATTTATACTAAGGGCCAGACTTTCCCAATTAGGTTGTATAAGCCCTACCCTATAATAAACAACGACAGTGGAAATTGACGAGATTAATAACTACCAAACAAACTGTAAAATAAAGAACAAACAGGAACTTAAAATAATGCAAACACTGAAAAATAAGTAAGCAAATATACCCATACACAACTAAGAATACGAGAACACCAGAGTAGGAAAAGCACTAAGAATAAAACATATGGTAAACAATGGCATTTAAAGGCTCGAATCATGAAGGCAATTTCCAACCTAAAGAACTGAGCAGAAACAAAAAGAGAAAAATATGTTTTGCTTTGATAGGATTAACGCTTAAAACTACTTACTAATATCTTTTCACCTCATATCCATAAGTAGTAAACTTACCATTACTAAAATATAAAATAAGGTACTCAACCGGATCATTGGTACAAGAATGAATAAAAAAAATGGAATAAGCGACCAACACGAATAAACTAAATTAGACATAATGAAGACTACCCTGAAAGAGGCATAAGAAAAAGTTGCGAAAGGATACATGGAAATATTCATCACGTTCACGAACACAGCACAATCACGAAAAACGCAAGAAGGGTGATAAATTTTAATAATAGCCAGGGGAGAGTCAGAATAGCGAAAAGCCACTCTACACACACTAAAGCCAGAATGGAATGAATATAGACTGTCGTGGTATAGGAAGGACCGAGTGATGGCTGGAGTTCGTACGCATGGGTTGTTCACGTACTACACCAAAACTCCTGGATTACGTTTTATCTCTAAGAGTGCTATATATTTGATTATTATCTTTATTTCTATCTGATTATTACTTCTTTAATCTTTGAGGGTTCCTAGGGCCTTGCTTAGCGTTTCGAGGATTAAATAAAAATTTGTTAAAAAACTAAAACTTTAATTGAAACAAAAAAAAACCATGAATCAACGAAAGTTGACGCACTAGATACACATAAATGAATTCAATGAATTTAAGTGAGGCTTTCTAAAGTTACATACTTGAAATTATAGTGATGGTTGACCCACAGCTCACTTTAATATAAAAAATGCAAACGGTCTTTACAGAAACGGATACAGGGGTTTAAATACCTTTATAGCTTCCTACTAGAATCGGGTTTGATGCTGACCTTGAACTCAATCGTTACGTCACCTCAGGAATGATGTTGCCTGGATGACGCGTGCCGCTTCTCCAGATGTGTTCGTACGGGCGAAATAGCTTTAAAGCCACGAAGGCCTTTGGCGCGTGCAGCAGATGGAGAGACTCACGCCTTCGGTAGGAAATGATCTCCCCTAGGGGCAGTGAAAGAATGTTTCTTTCTTCTCTTCGGATTACTCTGGGGAATAATTCGCACTGGCTAGCGATGAGCCAATGCGGGAATCCTTTGACTCAGGGGAGTGCTGGAGGGAGTTTACTTGGGGGTGTTCCTCAAGGGTGAGGACTATCTCTGTGTTTTGGGATACACCAGGCTAGGAGGTTTTCTCTGACGAGAGTAATTTGAACTTGCTTCTTAAATCAAGTTAACTTAAAGTTAGGTTTCACCACCAAGAACTGGCTCGAGGATGAGCTTCTTCCTAGTTCCGGTATTCCTCAAGGACGAGGACTATCTCGATGCTTTGGTGAGCCACCGGGATAGGGGGTTTCTCTGACGAGAGAAAGTTGAACTTGATTCTTAAATTAAGTTAACTTAAAGTTCAGTGTGACCACCAGGAACTGGCTCGAGGATGAGCTTCTTCTTAGTTCCGGTATTCCTTAAGGGCGAGGACTATCTCGGTGCTTTGGGCTACACCGGGATAGGGAAGTTTCTCTGACGAGAGTAAGCTGAGCTTGATCAAGTTAACTTAAGTTTCGGTTTGACCACCAGGAACTTGCTCGAGCATGAACTTCATCCTAAAAAGGATGTGAACGCCACAAAGAACTGTTCTTTATGGGAGACCTAAATGCATACCATCCAACACTACTTTCTAAAAACACGAACAACGCGGGTTGGCATGTGATCGGTGCCCTGCATCGATTTTGCTACGTTTACATAGGTCTGACTTCCTCACTTCCTTTGGTCCCCGCGTAGAGAACTTGTCTCCGAAAAACGCCCTTCGTAACGACCACGCCACACGCTCTCGTAAACACATAATCCCAGACTCTCTCCTACTATTTGATCACATCCCCATTTGCCTCTTCCTATCATTTGCCCTCTCCTCATTCCATCACCTTACCCCCTTATGAATACAAGCACACGAACTGGAAAGAGTTCAAAAGGAACATCTCCGCGAACACACTACGAGAGCTGAGCACCGCACCTTTTTTTCAGGTTCTGCACTCCGCACCTCCGCAACCTTTAGCCAGGAGTTCCACACAACGCAACCTTTGGTATTTTGAAGTCATGCAACTCTAGTTCCGCACCTCCGCCACGATTTCCGAGGTTCGCACCAGTAGGAAAACGAGGCCCGCACCAAAATATTTTGTTTTAAAGCCCACAGTAACTTTATTACTCTGATAAATAACAAAGATGGCTAAATAATTAGATAATATTTATAATTTTATATTATGTAATGACAATGCATTAAAAAATTCCAATAAAAGGCCTAAAACGGCTGCACTACACTAATTACACTAGTCTACATTGTTTCCAAGGCTTAACACATAATACCTCATTTTAGGCCAGTTTTTCTGCTAAATCGGAAAATCATGCTCATTTTATCTAATCAGGTCAAGTTTTTGAGATATAAGCACATGCCATAAATTCCTATGTTCCGATCTATGTGTAGGCGAATGTACACGGAATAGTAGATTTTAAACTGATTTCTACACAGAAGGTTTACAGAATGTTCTAATTAATACCAAGAAGAGTACAACATATAAAAAAGCTACTCATGGATGAAAGGTTTATTCATGGACTTACGATTGTGCTTATCAGACACCAAATCCCTTTTCAGGCACCAGCAGTAGTGAGCTAGAAAGTTGACATACCAACGCCCTTGGTAGCGTTCTTCCATCACAAGGATATCTTGGTGAAAGCGCTCTTCCTGTTCTTTACTGATGTCTCCACAATTCTCGGGAAAGTAGTCCAGGTGGGACCATAGGAAGTGCATTTTCACTGACATACGCGCACCAAGTTTGCGGAAATTCTCCATTAACTCATCAACTGCCTTCTCATACTGAGGACCTCTATGGTTGCCAAGGAAGTTCGCAATGACTGACTTAAGGGACACCAGGCAGAGAGTTCAGCAGGATTCAGTGCTTCATCAAAACTTGTGTCCTTGCTGAGCCCCCTTATTTGAGGACCATCAAATACACCAGCCTTCAGTTTTTCCATGCTGACTCATGACAACTTCTAACAGTGGAAAGCAAATCCTCTACATTACCTGTCCAATGCCTTGACAAAGTTCTTCATCAAACCAAGTTTGATGTACAGGGATGAAAGCAATATCTTGCTCGGTTCAGCAAGAGGGTGTGACACAACGTTGTTTGAACTGGGTTCTAATCCTTGTCTTGACGGCCAGTCATGCCTGACATAATACTGGTCGTCAACTCAACTGCCCCGCAAGCGCATAAAGCATGGACACTTTGTGTACCTACCTTGAAGGCCTAGGATAAGTACAACAACTTTAAGATTCTCACAGATCAGCCATTTTTGTTCCTGATAGTTGAGAGCAGACAACAAATGGTCCATGTTGTTGCATGTTTCTTTCATTGCAGCTGAGTGTCCAACAGGGATCGATTAAAACTTATTGCCGTTATTAAGAAGAACTGCCTTGAGACTTCAGTCAGATAAGTCAATGAAAATTCTCCATTCCATAACATCATACCTCATGCCCATTAAGTTGAGCAGGTCAGCAATGTTGTTACAATAGACAAATAAGAGGCTTCATCAAACGTGAAAATTTTCCTAAATTCTTTCTTGCGGTGCCGATACCAATAGAATGTTGTCCTTAATGTTCTCAAGGACGTGAACCCAATAGCTGAGCAGATTCTTTGGAAAAGTCCAGGTATCGTGTCATGTCGTTGAGTTCGGCTTGCGTAAATGACACCAGTTGGTTGTCCTCTTCTGGCTTGTATGCATCAAACCTAGCTGTATCTGTAGTACCACTAGCCTCGGAATCAGAGTTAGAACCCATGGTAAAATCATGTTCAGGAACAGGAAGATCGGGGCTATGTGGGACTGGTTTTATAGCAGAAGGAATATTGGGGTATTGAAAATGGTGCTTGTTCTGGGAGTTGATGCCTTTGAAATTTTTCGTGCAGAAGTAGCAGTCAGCGACGTGATCTTTGCCTTCCCTCCATACCATTGGGATAACAAATGGCATAGTCTTTCTTCTCTTATTAGTGCAATCCTGTAAATTCTCCACACATGTTTTAAAGCAAATATGGGGAGAAAATGTCTTATCCTGGTCCCCTAGTTTCACTCCGAAGTAAGCATGATATGCCTTTTTCCCCAAATCCGTGATTTTTTGCTTGACAATCTGGAAGTTGTAACAAAAGCTATTCGGATGATTCTTACACATACGATCCTTTGTAATGCAAATCTAGACCTGAAAAGATGAATAAAATAGGTTATGTATGGTTACTCTTCACTAGATGTGACAAAACAGGTAATAAACGGTTGGATGACAGCGCTATTTTGGAATATACGTTCTAATATAAATCAAGCATACCTTATGAACCAAACCTGACCAAAGTAAACTAATTATATTCTTAAATTCAGCATTCAAAAATGATTATAAATCAGTTGGAAAACCTATGACGTTTTAAAAAAAGTTTTGATGCGCAGGCTAATGTTATTCAAGCCTAGCACTCCTTTCTCCTCCTCCTCCTCCTGCCTGGCCAGGAGCTTTTCAACTAAGACATGTGATGAGTTCTCACTTGATCATTTAGTTACCATAGCAAAATCAGAATATGACAACAATATAAGCGGCTAATTTCTTAGTGGTTGCATGTTTAGTGCTCTAAATTTAGAAAAAAACAGACAACATTGGTTTTTCTAAGAGGTCACTGATAGCGTTAAAAAACCTTAAACAAAACAGCAGTATTGTTGTAACCAAATCAGACAAAACCAATCAAGTAGTCATTCTGAACCAGCCTAGTTATAATGATAAACTTAGTGAACTTCTTAATGATGTGAACACGTATTAAAAGCTAAGAAGTGGCCCCCTTAGTAACACAGTAAGTAATTTCAATACCAAATTGAAGAGAATATTAAATATCCCAGAATTAATTAAGCAGTTCAAGATTATCAACGTTTTACTCCCCTACATGTAAGGCCAAGACCCATAAAGAAGGATGTCCTTCGCGTCCAATTATATCCAACATTAATGGTCCCACATATAAGCTCTCAAAATGGCTCGCCAGCAGTTGGAAGAATTTCAGCAGCGCACATTAAGAATACTAAAGACCGTGGATTACCTTAGTCATCTTCAACTTCCAAACGGAAAACTTGTGAGCTTTGACGTAAACTCTTTCTTTATCAAGGTTCCAGTGGATGAAGTCATCAGTCTTCTTAGAAGAGTTATCTTTAACCTCAACTTGTATCTTCCCATCGCAGCTAGTAATTGTCTCTCAGATAATATGTTTCGAGTTAATAATGGGTTTTATAGACAGAAATTTGGGTTAATTAAGTATGGGAAATAATTTATCCCTGATATTGGCTTGTCTCTTCATAAAGTATTTTGAGACAGAACTCTTACCCAGAGCTTCCTCTAACTTCATATGGTTAAGGTATATTAATAATGTGTTTTTAGTCTTAATTTCGACCATTTTTCAGTAACTTAAATAATTTGCATGCTTCACTTAAATTTAAATATGAGTGGGAAGAAGACAACAAATTACCCTTTTTAGATGTCCTTATCAACAAAGATTACCATGATATAAAATTATTTGTATATAGGAAGAGAACTCACTCAAATACATATATACATTATTTTTCATGCCATGATAATAGTGTTAAAAAATCTGTAATATCTACTCTATTTCATAAAGCATATATAATATGACATGCATTCTTATTTAGATGAAAAAATTGTTAAAATCAAGACTATTTTTTCTGCTAGGAAAACTTACTATTGTAATAAGGTTGCGCATTCTAATGAATTCAGCAAATGTCTAACATTGCCATTTGATGACAAATTAAATAAGTTAAAGCACTTATTTCAGGAAACAGGAATTAAAATAGCTTTTAAATATAATAATTCTATAAACCAAATGATGATTTCCATGAATACTAAAGATCAACAGGATAAAGGGGTACATGTAATTCCATGTAAAGATTGTGAAAATGTTTATGTAGGTGAAACGAGAAGAAATTTTGATAGGAGATTGTCTGAACATAAGAAGGACATCAAAATTGGCAATGAAAGTAGTAGAGTATTTTGTCAGGTAAGAGATTTTAATCATTCCATCGATTTTCAAGGAAGTAAATTAGTCTTTAAATCCAAAAATTATGTCAAAAGAAGAATTGTAGAATCAAGTCTGATCAAATCCATTCCTAATTTCAATTTATCTGAAGGTCAATTTTTTTTAATAGTTTGATATGTAAACAGATATGCAAAATTGTAAAACTGCCCTGCTCGGGATTAGCCCGAGCATAGAGGTGGGTCAGGTAACATAATCTTTGTCTATCAGGTCACTGGTGTATATGAAGTTTTCTGTAATTTTCTACTCAGTTGCCAGTTGACAAGGATGTGTGATACACCGAAACTGTTCTGGAATAAACATATCTTTAGGAAGTGTGGTTTAATTCCTCATATATATATATATATATATATATATATATATATATATATATATATTGATAAATGAACGATAACGTTCTAGTCAATGCAGCTAGCTTATATAAAAGGCTTCTTGAAATTTCTCTTTATAGAAATATGGATGGTGTCTAGGATTATATGTAACGCTCCTGAAGAGGGTCAATGAATTCCAGGAGACTTTTCTAGCGGATTAAGGAAGTCTTATTATTACACTTACCTAACTGCATATATATATATATATATATATATATATATATATATATATATATATATATATATATATATATATATGTTGTTATGGTTCTGAGACAATGCAAGAATCATTGTTGCTAAGGTTATGCTAAAGTTGGAAAAGGAAGAGTAGGCCAGGAGGTGGGACCATTTGGCTTGGGAGTAAGGAATGACAGAGGCAACAGATTTGTAGAGTGATGTTTGGAAAACATGTAAGTGGTGATGAACACATGGTTTAGACACCATAATTGAAATTTGTGGACTTGGAAATCACCTGGAGAGGTAGTACGAAATCAGATTGATTACATCACAGTAAATGAACGCTTCCGAAACGCAGTCACACAGGTAAAAACTTTCCCCGGCGCGGATGTGAATAGTGATCACGTACCAGTAGCGGCCACGATTAAGTTAAAGCTCAAACAACTGAGAAAGTCAAAGTGTAATTCAAAGAAGATATTGATTTATTAAGAAAAGATGAAGACAAACCTGAAAGATATAGGGTAGAAGTTCAAAACAGATACTCATTATTAGAAGAGGATGCAGCTACGGGCAGTGCCGAAGAGCAGTGGCATATTCTGGCAGGAACTCTGCAGGAAGGCGTGCGAGAAGTTATTCTAGATGTCAGACGACGGAAAAAGAAGCCGTGGATGACGGAATAAATATTAGATATGATGGAGCATAGAAGGCAGTTAAAAGGCCGGGATGAACTGCAATACAGAATCAAAAATAGAGAAATTCACCGAGAATGCAATAGAGGAATGGGACAGTGGCTTAATGAACAATGTGAAGAGGTAGAACACATCCGAACTTAAGATTTGGGAAGATAAAAGAAATTACACCGAAAAAGAAATGGAACAAGGGCAGTGCTGTAAAGAGGAAAGATGGGACAGTGGTGAAGGAGACAAAAGAGGTGAAACAGAGATGGAGCGAGTACATTGGAGAATTATTCCGTGATTACATAAAATAGTTAGAAGATTGCCCGAAGGAGAAGAAGAAAGTCCAGAAATTCTCGAGAGGGAAATAAGAGATGTAATGAAGGATATGAAGAGAGGAAAGTTTGCACGAAATGATGAAGTAACGAGAGAAATGCTACGAGTTGCCGGCGACACGGCAGCAAGGAGTATAACTAAAATACCAAACAACGTTTACAACTCAGGTCAGATAACAGGGCAAATGTGTAAATCAGTTTTCATTAGAATTCCTAAAGTAAGTGGAACACTTGAATGTGAAAAGCACAGAACAATCAGCATAATGAGCCAAATAACAAAAGTCATACTGAAAGTAATACTACAAAGAATAAGAGGAAAAATAAAACGACAAGTATCAGAGGACCAATTTGATTTTGTGGAAGAAGGAGGCACAAGCAATTCACTATTTATGTTGAGAGCAATGTCAGAAAGAATAATAGAGAAACAGAGAGATCTATATCTTTGTTTTATTGATTATGAGAAGACTTTTGATAAAGTTCGGCATGTGGATTTAATAGAAGTTTTGAAACGAATAGGCATCGATGGAAATGAATACAAATTGATTAAGAACTTATACTAGGCACATAAGTCATGTGTAAGAATAGATGGTGAAGAAACTGACTTACAGGCAATTACAAGAGGAGTAGGACAAGGTTGTGTGTTGTCACCAGATCTGTTCTCACTATATAGTGAGGTAATAATGAGGAATATTGAAGGATACGAATGGATTAGAATAGGAAAATGTAATATCAATAATTTAAGATACGTGGACGACACAGTACTAATAGCTCATTCAAGGCAACAGTTAAGCTAATATTCAACAAAGTAAAAGAAGAAAGTGAGAACAGAGGGCTAAAGATTAATGTAGGAAAGACGAAGTGTATCGTTATATCGAAGAATACTCGTGTCAAGATTTGAATTACGTTGTAGAGACTAAACAGTGAAGCAGGTGGAGTCATTTAACCGCATAATTAAACATGACTTAAAATGGCATCCCGATAAGATGCATGCAAGACAACACCAGCTTCTTGAAACTAATTTTCCTCGTCGTAGACAATTTGTCGAATGTCTTCTCCATAAACCTGCTCGTTTCTTGGAAAACATTGTGATTTGTGACGAGGCAGCCGTTTTCATGAATGGAAAGGTAAATAGCCATAACATTCGGCAATATGCGCCGCTGAACCACCCCCCAGCTTTCAACTTTGACACACGTATTTGTCAGCAGAAAGTGTCTCTGTGGATTGGAATATACGAGAATGGCTATCTTGTCGCCCCATTGTAATACGGGAATAACTTGAATGGTGCTGCATACCTGAGCATAATCAACGAAAGGATCTTCCCGGAACTCCGTCAGATTTATGGTAATCAATTCAATAGACTTTGGTGGATTCACGACAGCGCACCAGCTCATAGACAGCTTGCTGTAAGAACAAAACTAAGAGAAACGTTTGATAACCACATTGTCGCGCTAAATCATGCAATTGAATGGCCTCCAAGATCCCCTGACTTAATGCCGTGCGATTATTTCTTATGGGGATATCTAAAGAATAAAGTGTATTCTACTTCACCACAAAGCATTAACCAGTTAAGCGATAGTATCACACGTGAAGTCAATAGACTTAAGGAAAGTCACAAGTTAATCAAAAAGTTGTTCAATCAATGCAATCAAAGGCGCAGCTCTGCTTGGAAAGAAATGAAGGACATGTGGAAGGAAACGGTGCTTAGAAAATTAGAAAATGAATTTTCATTACCTATATGAAGAGGTGTTTTTGTTAAAAATGGATTTAAATATATTTGTTGATTTTAAACTTCGAAGTTTCATTATTTTACTTCCTTGCGCAAACATAATTTTGATAGCCTCCATTAAACCCATTAGTGTATTAATATCGTAAAATGGAATTTAATGAAATTTACAGAATCGACAGATAAATAGTTGTTAAATTTGTTTTGTTTTACAGGACTAAAAAAATCTCTAATGAGTTTTGAGTTATACTAATTCAAAGTACAGTTAACTTTTTTTTTTCTGGGACACCTTGTATATTAGCGAACAGGAAGTTATCGATAAAAACTAGGAAAAGTTTAATAAAGACGCAAGTGTGGTTAACTTTGTTGTATGAAGTGGGGAGCTGAACATTGTCAGCAGCAATGATGAAGATACTTAAGGCGATGGAGATGTGGTGCTGGAGAAGAATGATGAAGATCCCGTGGACAGCAGGAAGAACGAAGGAAGGAGTTTTTCAAATGGTAAGAGAGAAGAGAGAATTGATGAAGATGGTGCGAGGAAGACAGTTGAGATTCTTCGGTCAAGTGATGAGAAGAGAAGGGATGGAAAATTGGGTTGTAACTGGAATGGTGGAGGGAATGAGAGAAAGAGGAAGGCCAAGAGAAAAATACATGGATGGATTGGTGAAGTTGATGGGAGGCGGATCGCCGCGTGAGCAGTTCATTAGAGCTACGCACGACAAAGGAAGATGGAAGTCCTTGGTTGTCGACGTTCTAGAAGATATGGCACACCTTAATTTACCCTGAAACCTTCGGTAAGCTCAGCCAAAATAACAACACAGTGAAGAAATCACCTTTGTAGTCAGATACTTAATTCCCCTTTACCATATACTGGTCACTCCTATAAACTGGTGCCGCTATAAACTTAAACCCCCTTATAAATTGGTGACCCTTTGTTTCGACCGAACAGTAAAGGTCTAGAAGAAGTGGACGCAACAAGCTATCGTCAAACAGGACAAGGTGAAAAGGACTTCGTAAACGCTGTCAACATCAAGCCTTCCATGAACTTTTTTAGGGCATCACATTTCGGTGGGTAGAATCTGCCCACCAGCGAAGAAAATGGAGGAAATCGGAGACATACCATTACCAAAGGTCTACAAGGAGCTTCGAACATATTTGGGCATGTTATGATACAGCCACAGAATGATTCCTAACTTTGCAGCGATTGCAGCCCCGTTGACTGAGCTTATATGCCTGCAACCAAAGGCTCGGGAACTCGTGTGAAATGATGAGGCACGAGGAGCATTTGAAAATACCAAATCGGCCTTAATCGGCTTCGTTAAACTCCGTCACTCGCTGACCAATGATTCACCATTCCAGCTGGTGACAGATTGCTCCCAATGCGCGGCAGGTGCTGCCCTGCACCAAATGGTAGGTGGATCTTCAAAATCGGTAGTATTCTTTTTGAGCAAGCTAAGCCGGACGCAGCAAGCATACTTCACCTACGACAGAGAGCTCCTAGCGGCCTACCTTGCTGTCATTCACTTCAGGCACATGAATGAAGGTCGCCACGTTACCTTCTGTACTGATCACAAGCCTTTAGTATTAGCTTTTGCATCGTCATTAAGTGCTAAAGCAGAAAGACAACAACACCATTGGACAGCCATTCTAGAGTACGTCAGTGATATCTCTTACGCACTGGATAATGACGAAGAAACGAATGAATTTCGATCGGGGCTAAAATCTTACCCTTTTCCCGAGGAAGCTCAGCTTTGGTGTGAAGTAACATCAAGATACCCATGACCGTTTGTCCCTTTGGCATGCAGGAGAACTATCTTCAATAAATTACATAATCTGCCACACCCTGGAATCAAGGCTTTACTTTGTCTCACCAAATCCATTGTCAATCTTCTAAGATTAATTGCCACACGAAATCCCCGATCCTGCCCATTGACATTCCATCCTGAAGTTTAGAAACTGTGAATATCGATATATTTGGACCGCCCCCACTGTGTACACCGCCTGGAAAATCCTACATCTTACACAATATGTATTTACGGTCATGCATCGACCGAGCGACGAGTTGGATCGAAGCGCTACCGATCCCGGACATAAGTGCCACAACGGTTGCGTTAGCTTTTCCAGAGAGGCAGATTTCCAGATTTGGAGTCCCGCTTTACGTAGTAACCGACAGAGGCACCAAATTCGAATCAGAACTATTCAATAAACTGTCTGCTTTCGTTAGCTTCCATCCTCTCCGCATCAAGGCGTACCTCCCGTCCACGAAAAGGATGGAGGAAAGGGCTCACAGAACTTTGAAGTGCTGCATAATGGCCCGTCGACAAGTCTGGCTCTTGGCACTCCCAATTGTCCTTTTAGGCATTCACTCTTTGCCCAAAGACTCTGGGTTTTCACTCTCTACGGCAGTCAGGGGAATCACAGTCTTGGAGTCATTGAAGGCCGACTCCAAATTTATTAAAGAACTAGCATCAACCATGGCACAAGTTGACTTTGCTCATGCATTCATAAGGAACATGCACTCGGTGCCCAAGCCTTTCCTGCCCCCAAATCTTCGCGAAGCAACTCATGTGTGGGTATGAATAGACTGCGTGCGCCAACCACTAAAAGCGCCATATGCTGGCCTTTTCTCGGTAATCGAACGAGGCAATAAGGTTTGTACTTTGGAATTCCATGACGGAAGAAGAGACACTGCCTCAGTGTACAGATTAAAACCGGTGAGATTACCTCCCTCACATAATGGTAACCTGCCAGGCGATCAGTTCCGCCCCTCGACTCAAGCAGAAATGAGGAAGAGGACCAGGTGCCCTTCACTTTGTAGAGTGCATGACAGGGAAGAGAACGAGGCCACAAGAAATCAACCGGACACCTCTACAGGAACCAGAGAGAGGAATGGCAAGATCGACGTTTTCACGCGCTCCGAGAGGCGAGTCACGTTTGCCAGGATCCGTCGTTCATATATTTCTAATCCTTGTGTAGGCAATATTGTAGCGACACATTTAATGAAAGAGGAAGATGCATAAATATATACACGCCTCGTTGTCTCTATAGCTTTATTACATGCCTTATTATGTGTTTGTTAAGTGGCGTAATTATAATTTATGCAAAAATCTAAAGACGGATAGGACAAAATTGTGGATAAATTTGTTGTGGAATGGCCAGACTCTCTCTCTCTCTCTCTCTCTCTCTCTCTCTCTCTCTCTCTCTCTATATATATATATATATATATATATATATATATATATATATATATATATACGTAGGTACTTTTGGGGCTTTGGGCCGAAGTTGGTTGAAGACCGTTAGTTAATGGGAAAATTGTCATGAGTCCAGTGGGGATGGTTTATTATTAATTTTGCAGGGTCCTTTTTAAAACAAATATTTTAGAGTGCAAGTTGGCCAAATACTAATAGGTAGCTGGTACGCGTTGGGATTGCAAAAGAAAGACAATGACGAAAATATATCTTTACTAGCAACAAAATAATATTTAAATATACCCAAATATTGGGTTTAAATGGAATGGTCGCACAGATGGAGTTAAATGTCTACGCAAGATACAGGTGGGTTAATTAGGGGATTAAGAAGGTCGGATTCAGATCGGTGATTTAAGGGGGGTTTTAAACCAGGGCGCACACACAAAGTTACAATTGCTTACGTGCTCGTTGTAGAAAAGTGGCCAGTTGGGATACGATGACTGCGAAGTGGGAAGTCGGGTTACCTATCGCTTCAGTTGAGGGAGCACTCGTAGATAGCCCTCGGAGATTGGAATCTTCGTCAGATACTCTCCGATTGACTATGGCAGAGTTCACGGATGTTGATGTAGCCTTCGTTCTTGAATCGAAATCGCCAATGTCTCCGATCACGGGGGTTAGGGGTGGGAGGGTGGGAGGCGAGCGTTCTTCAACTCGTTCGCGGTGGTAGATGGGAAATCTATTAGTGCTCTTTACTAAATTCAGTCGAAGGATTATATAGACGCCTGGTGAGGTGGTTTTTGGTGGCTTTTGCGGCCGCCTGCACACACACGTGCGATTTGGGGCAAAGGTCGGTGACTCCTTCGGGGTGGGAAGGGGGGTGAATATTCGACGAACTTCGATCTTATGACGGAAGGCAGGAATGTTGACTGAAAGGCGGCCATGGAAGACGATGAAATCGGTCCCTAAGCAAATACAGCTGGGGCGTAAGCTGCACCCTCACCCTGGTTCAGCCGTGCTTTCAAAGCCCCATGCGGTGATCTCAGGACCACGTGGGTACATAAGGCCACGTGGTTGCCCTTTGACCTTATTCTGCTACAAAATTATATATAAATGTTTTCGATATTATTATTATTATTATTATTATTATTATTATTATTATTATTATTATTATTATTATTATTATTGTATTATATGGCAGAACAGTGCATAAATAGGCCCGTTTTAGTACAGGGGTGCACTTATGTAAGTGCCAATGCCCTGTGCGTATGTTGTAAATGCTGTCAGATATTAAGTGTGCCAGAAATAAGTATTTAATATATATCTACCTATGTAATGTTATACGCTATTTTCTTACTAAATCCATTACTGGGAGGGGAGTAATGTGGTGATCAGATTATGTATTAGGTAGACTGCTAGGACCAAATTGCAGGATTCAATAGGCCCAGCGAAAACCTACACGAAATGGACGCGCGGTGATCTTAACAAACCCCAGCATACTCCACACATATAAAATAATATGTCTAAAATTGGAATAATGAAATGAGAATGTAAATACACCTGTTGACCAAAAGGTATTGTATCACAAAGCTACGACAAGCGTATCCTGTTATATAGATACAACTTGGGATATGTAAATAATTCGACATACACAGCTTTCGGTAGCTCCGCCTTAGGGGTGAAGAACAATGAACTCGAAAACTGAAGCTCATCCAACGGACGATTCTAGGCCACGCCCTCTAGAAAATAAGCATATGCATATATAGTCGGAGCAGCTCAGTTAGAATGATGATTGCATTATTAGGTGATTAGATTACTGTCGTTAATAAGATTATCTCGTTCACTTTTCTTCCTTTAAATTCACCAAGTCTTGTAGATCAGAATTTAATACTTCGCGTTAAATATATATAGACTGCTATTCGCCCGTAAATTAACTTCGTGACGTGCCGTTTGCCCCGATAATAAGCCAATATTAGAATAAAGTATTTTTTTGCAACGTCTTTCTTTACCTCGATATCCCTGAAACCTTCGGTAATCCCAGACAAAATAGGAAAACAGCGAATAAATCATCTTTGGAGTCAGATACTAATTCCTCTTCACCATATACTGGTCACCCATATAAACTGTTGCCGCTATAAACTTAAATCACCCCATAGCTTCACTATGACCAACTTATTGCTGTTATTTCTCAATTGTAGCATACTGAGTAATTTCTGTCTTCAATTCGTTCTAACTCATGAAAGTTTAACATTGTATAGCACTAGTTTCGTAGTCAAACACCTATGAGCTCATTTTCCACCAAGTATCAAGCCCATTATAGGAAGCAAATTTTGTCTGATTACAGACCGAAACAGCTTGCAACCGAAACATTAAAATGGTTTCTTGGATTGCGAATGCACCATCCAATCTCGAAGTAGTTTCTTTCTCTTTTAGGAGAATTAAAAAAAAGTCACGTGTGTTAATCCTCTCATTTTCATTCCAGTAAGTTGACGCGCGTTGCATTGTGAAGGCATGGCCCTGGCACTAAATATATATATATATATATATATATATATATATATATATATATATATATATATATATATATATATATATATATACATATATATATATATATAATATATATATATATATATATATATATATATATATATATATATATATATATATATATATATATATATATATATATATATATATATATATATATATATACAGGGTGACCACCCCAAAAACGGGCCTACACACACTTTTGTGATATATCCTTCATCCATTCACTAATCACCCTTGCTTTGCAGGACATCACAGAAGCAACGCCTGTGAACACAAACAAATCTTAATGGAAGCTCCAGCAAAGAATATACTATGCCAAACATTACTACAAGACAGGCTTTTTCAAGAAAGTGCAGGAAACTGAAACTTTCGTGCTACAGTTCGAATGTGAAAAAGCCCCTCCAATAGCAGAATTCAGGACTGCTAAACCATTTCAAGAACTATGGGACATTAGAGAACATCAATGCCGCTAGTGGGAACCGACCAAGTCATTCAGGACGCCCTAGGAAGCGTACAGCTGAGCTGGTCTAGAGCGTGAGAGAGTCAATTCAGCAGAGTCCAAAACGCTCTGTGCTCAAACGAATTCATTCCCTCGGTATATCTCATAAGACTTGCAGGAGAGTGCTATTATAATAAATGTAAAGGCCTACCCATACAGAATACAGACGAAACAGACCCTTATAGCCTCAGACACGGAGCATAGAAAGGATATGACAGTCAAGATACTGGAGAAGATTCAGGAGACCACAACTTTCCTTTACCTCCTTTGGACCTAAGATGAAGCTCACTTCCATCTTGAAGGAAAGGTAAACTAGAAGACAAAGGTTTTCTGAGGGACCTCTAGATCAAATGAAGTAGCCATCAAGCCCCTACACTCCCCTGAGTGCACGGTATGGACTGCAATCTCAGCCACTGGCATCATCGGACCATTCTTATTCGAAGAATCTGGCGCGACAGTGACAGTCACCAAGGAGCGGTATGCTGAGGTCCTCAAAACCTTCAAGAGGGAGCTGCAGACTTTGTTCCCATCGCTTATGGGGAAATTCTGGTCCCAACAAGATAAAACAAGTTCTCACACCTCAAACCTGTCCCGAGACTGTCTGAAAGAGAACTTTGGTGACTGTGTGATCAGTCTCAAGACTGATTTTGAGTGGGCCCGTCACATCTCAGACCTTACCCCCCTAGATTTCTTTCTCTGGGGCTACCTTAAAGACAGAGTGAAGCAGGGAGACCCAGGACCATCACGGAACTCAAGGAAACCATCAGGGAGGAGATCAGAGCTACTAGTCGGTCGGTTTGTAAGGACGTCATGGACAACTTTGTGCTGCGCCTTGCGCCTCAATGGAGGTCATCTTGAACAAGTGCTCTAGAATAAAGAATAAAAGTGCAAAGACTCTCATGTTTTGATATAATATTTTTAAACACAATAAACTAGTTATCTCCAAATCCATTCAATCCTTGCAGAAAATTAAGAAATGAGGCCTATAGAAATTTGGGGCCTATTTTTGGTGGGGTCACTCTGTATATATATATATATATATATATATATATATATATATATATATATATATATATATTTCTAAACTGGTCAGGAATCAAAACGGGAATCCGTGAATTCAGATATCAATAAAATATTGGCGACAGAGTAATAAAACGAACATTTCTCGTCTAGAAATACAATTAGGCCGAGACAGCTGGCGGCTTCTCAGCTATAGCTATGACAAAAAAATATATCAAAGAAGTAAAAATGCTATAAACTCATTAGCGTCGTCAGAAGAAAATCCTGCCCAGTGGGCGGAACTAAGGGCATTGTGGTCCCAGTGACGGAAAAAGACTACGCCTCTTATACTATTTGTAGAAGAAAAATGGAGAAATCGAGAGAACGAGATTTATCTACTTTTGGGTAGACAGTTAAGTCAGAGAGACGATCGAATGTAAAGAACTAATTGCGGTTCGTTTAGCGTATCGAAGCTCCCGTTGTAATCCGCCTAAGTTTTGCTTTGGTAACACTTGCTTTTCTGACAGGTAGTGAAATTTTCCCTGACTGTAAACGCAGCCTCACTTTTGTCTTGCTTGTTTTTCGTCGTTGGAATTAAACAATCATTTTTTTAATTCCCCTTAAGTCTTTTTTTCGATCACAAGGCTTCGGTAAGCTCAGCCAAGCGGGTATATTATTTGAGTATCTTTTGGAGTCAGATACGAGATCAAAGTCATCCTTCACCTAAACCGTGCGACTTGAGGGACCTCCCGAAAATATCCTCGTCATTTTTAGCCTTCAAACTGGTGACGTCCTTCCTCTCCTGTGGTTTCTCATCCTCGCCGATAAACCTGGTTACCTCCTACCTTTAAACTCCTGCCATAAAGTAGGTGACCGTGAGCCCTTCAAAGTCGTGACTGATTCCCCCTATAAAGAGGTAACCCGAGGCCTCCCATAAAGATGTGACTTACATAATTCTCCCTCAAAGTGACTATATATACACCTAAAAATTGATCCCTTTAGCCTGACGTACAAAAATGTTCTTTGTTTCATCAGTCATGTTAATCGGCCATTTGACTATATCTCTCAAGTTTAGTTGGGCGTTTTCTCTTGTATCTCTGTCATATTCCACATTTTCATAGACTGAGGTTGAGGAACCAGTTTGTTTTTTAATATTGATGTCCTTGCTGGTTCTTCCCGATTCTACTTCAACATTTGAATTCACGTTCAAATGACGATTTTCTGCTTTTCCTAGAAGATAGTCAGCTCCTTCATCACTATCGCTTGACATTGATGAAATCAACTTACTGATTAAAAGCTGTTCCCGAAACTGTTTCGATGTCTATAGAAATAATATAGGCACTTCCAATCTGTTATTTCTGAACCTAGATTGATATTAGAGAATCAATTTCCTCATTCGACGTTATTGAAAAAGTTGTTTAAATAGATTGGGAGCTGGCATTAGCACTTCCAGGCTTATCTTTTTTTCGAACTATGAATTTTAACCATTCTCACAAATTCTTTTTTTAACTCTTGTTCGCTTGAAAGCATTCCAATGATATTATTGGTGAAGTCTTAGCGCATCGAAACATTCGAAGACGCTTTGCGATAATTAAGTCATAGTATAACTTTCTGGGAAATATTTCCCTTTCAATATTTAAAATTTAATTAAATTAAATTTGTTTATTCTATTAAAAAACAAAAAAACAAAGTGCCGCTCGGTGAAGAACCACATCTCTTTCGCCCTCAAGTTAAGTCAATGATGAGGCTTCTGGCTTTGATCTAATTATAATTATACACTGGGGAACAATGTATTTAGTGAATTGACAAAAGTACATTTTCCTACCTAATTCGAGCATACTGAATTCAAATCTGAAATCAGATTCTCTCTAAATTCTACAGATTTTTCGTAATTCAATAACTAATAATATACAATAATTTTCATTTGATCACGCCTATCATCATTCCCTGAAGCAATTTTTAATCATCCTTTTGCGTTATTTATAGTAAAGCAGTTTTTTTTGCACAAACATTTTATTGTATATGAGAAGAATCTTGAATTACACATTAGGATTACAAATACTGTAATCAAATAGATGCTAATTTATTAATTACCGTACATCAGACTGGAGGACCTCTTCTTGATTTCAATCGGGCAAAAATTTGCGTTTGTAACTCTTTCTCTTGTAAATTTTCTCTGGCTAACCTCTTCTAATCGTCCAGCAGTAGTCCGCCATCATGTGTCTATCCCAGTGACCTTGGTAGCGCTCTTCCATCGTCATTAAATCCTGATGGAAGCGTTACCCTTGTTCGTCGCTCACGGCTCCCAGATTTTCTGAGAATCGGTCGAGGTGACTATTTAGGAAATGCAGCTTCACACGCACGTTGCATCTCAGACGACGATATGCTAAAAACATATTAATAACCAGATCCTCGTAGTTATGCGCTTTTTTGTTTCCCAAGAAGTTACGAACAACGGCAGAAAATGAGAGCCAGGCTGCCTTCTCTTTTTCATTCATGGTGTTCACGAATCTAGAATCACTCAGAAGTCTTCGGATGTGGGGACCATCAAATACTCCTGCTTTTATTTTTTCGTATGACAAAACAGGAAACGCCGATACTATGTACTGAAAACAATCATTGTTAGTGCTCAACGCATTGACAAACCGCTTCATCAACCCCAGTTTGAGATGAAGTAGAGGGAAAACGATCTTCTCTCGACTTACGATTGGTTCATTAACAATGTTTGGCATTCCTGCTTCCAAAGTTTCCCGAACTGGCCAATCTTTTTGGGACCACTGTTTGTCATGGGCTCAACTGTTCCACATACAGATATAACATGGAAACTGTGTATATCCCTTCTGCTGGCCAAGGAAGAAGTTGACCATCTTAAGGTCTACACATATGATCCAATTGAGTTCATGGTACTTAACTAAATCCATGATCATTCTTATATCATCGTGAGTTTCTCGCAGATGGACAGAGTGACCGAGAGAAATTGCACCAAAGTCATTGCCATTATGCAAAAGGACACACTTAAGGCTACGCTTGGAGCTATCCAAAAACAGTCTCTACCCAGCAGGGCTATAGGTGCCAAGTCTCAACTCGGTAAACAGACTAGGAACATCGTGGCAATATACAAATTGTTTGTCCTCAGAGAAATACTTAACAAATGTACTCTCCCTTGTTTGGTAATATGATACCCGTACCGACCTGTCAAGCATACGTCTTTCACTCAACCTGGAGGCTCAAAGTTCTGCAGCTTTCTTGGAGAGCGCCAAATTATGTACAAATTTATTCAAATCCTCTTGATTGAAACAGTGAAGAGCTAAGGACTGTTTAGCATCTGATGATAAATATGCAGACTCTGAATCCATTCCGTGGACGCCCATGTCAGGTACATCATTTTCATCCCGCAGGAAGCATATCCCCTGAAAATCGGAACTGGTAAAGACTCAAAATGAGGTACTGTCAGATCGCCGAGAGAATGTTGGGGTAGTCGATCTTGTGCCTATTTTCTTACCAATCCCTTTAATATTCACCAGACAGAAATAACGGTCCGATACATGATCCTTTGGCTCTCGCCACACCATGGGGATTCCAAAAGGAAGACCATTTCTCTTTACTTTCGTCCACTCACGTAGATGTTACACACAACCATGACAAACAGCATGCGGGGCCCACTTCTTATCTTGATCGCCAAGAGGAACATCAAAATATGCCTTATAAATGCGAATCACAAAGTTTGATAAATTGCGCTTTTGACGAACTAGCATGTAACAGCCACATATGTAGCAGAAGGTGTCTGCATCATTAACACAATTTCCTCTTGATGAAACCATCACTCTAACATGAAACCTAAAATATGAAACTATAATGTCAATATTTTGCACAATAGCACTTATTACTATCTTACTACTATGTACTGTGAAGTATTTGCTTTCTACAAGCACCCTCTCTGTCCGTCCAGAGGGCAGTTTTCGGGGAAACGAGAAAATAGAAATTACAGAATAACTATAGCATTCAGGTAAAAATGGATTATATATATAAAATAAGCATGAAAAAGTAAATTAAAATTGGAAAATAAATCTAAGTCAACAGAAAACGTGAATTATTCCCCTGTGTTATCTACCTTTTTGTTTAAACCATAAGAAATATTACTCTTGTTTAGTTATCCTAGAAAAAACTTTCTATAAATGTCTTTGAGAAAATAATATTATTAAAAGGGTCACATTTTTATTATACATATCTGACTTTCAAACTCTTCTTTAGGTGAAAGTTTGCTTTCGCCTTGAATGGTGCTCAAATATCTACACCTTGCTATTATACTATTTGTTCTTTCCAGTGTTTTTTATTTGGTAATTGTTCAGTTTATGGCCAGATGATTTTGCGCGCGATTTTTTTGCTATTATGCTATTTTTTGTATTTGTCAACTTGTGGTGTTGGAACCACATTATGAATCGAATATGACTCAAAAGTACCTCATAGATGAGCATTTTGAAATCTTATGAAGTTCTATAATTAGTTCACACTAAACCAAAGTAACATTCCATTAAATGGTAAATCAATGAGTGTTGTGGAGGAAGCCCATGAAATATTAAACTTTATTTAATTGTTAATCAACTAAATAAATATTAGAATAAAGGAATATATATATATATATATATATATATATATATATATATATATATATATATATGGATTCTTTATTCTTAGGTAATATGACTAGAAATGGCGAACAGACAGTAATGACAACTTTTCTTCTTGAATAATAATGATAACTTTCTGTACCCCAAAGTTCAAAGTTAATGACCGCTCTACTTCGTAACTCAGCTTCCATGAACATGAACTGCCTAATGGGGGGATGAATGATGATGGATGAACCCGGGGAGGCCCCTTAGGCGGGTGAAATGTGGCGGACTTAATGACGGGTGGTGATCGAATCAACTACCACCACCCAGGGGTGCCGCCCCGTCTGAGGTTTGGTTATCGATGCTGCTTCTAAATTACACAGGGACGGCTGTGGTTCTGGCCGGAAACTACCCTTAGGGACTAGAGCGAATTCTTACCCAAAGCTTTCATCATCGCACCTTAACCAGGCTGCCTCTGACACTAAGTTCCACAGTGGGCTAATCCTCAAACCTGCTTTCCTCAATGCCTCCAATTATGACTATATCAAAGAGAACAACATAGTTGGATCGAGACCAAATGAGTGGCAGTTCAGTTCATTTAAAGCTTCGTAACTCCGTCGAGAGAGGCGGGGGAGGGGGGGCGTAGGTCGATATAATGTCGCCTAGAAGCAGCTTCTAAATGTCTTCTCGAGAAACTCCGTGGAGAAAGTGAAGAGAATGTTCACGTTTTTGATGCAGTCTACCCTTTTCTTTGCCTCCTTTATCGGATAAGAGATGTATAGATTAGCGTAGTTTACTCAAAGAATTCTTCAACCCTCTCTGTACCCCCATTGATCAATAATGTTTAAAGAGAGAAATTGGTGTGGGGATAGTTAGAGAAAAGATAGAAGTAGTGTAATTAAGAGAGAGAGAGTTATATGTGTCAGGTCGTCTGGCAAGCTCAGTATTTTTAAATATTTCTATTGATTTTTGCGATGAAAAATGTTTTAGCGTTCAAGCCTTTGTTTTCGTTTATGTTCTAGTGGTTTGATTAATCTTGGATAATTGCCAATGCAGTTATTCTTCTTGATTCTTCATCTTTATGTTAGTGATTATTTAAATAACTTATTGTATCCACTTCGGATCTTTTGATATTATTTTATTTAGTTGTTCTAACTTTGTAATTTAATTCTTTTTAATAATTTATTATGTATTAAAGATTTTTATTTGTGTCCACTTCGGATCTTTTTATAATTACTTTGTTTAGTTGTTCTAACGTTGTAATTTAGTACTTTTTAATTATTCATTATGTATTAGATTTTCTTTTTGTGTCCACTTCGAATCTTTTTTTTTCTTTTTTTTTAAAAATTAAAACATGTCCTCTACGGATCTTTTTATAATTACTTTGTTTAGTTGTTCTAACGTTGTAATTTATTACTTTTTAATTATTCATTATGTATTAGATTTTCTTTTTGTGTCCACTTCGAATCTTTTTTTTTCTTTTTTTTTCAAAATTAAAACATGTCCTCTACGGATGTTTTCTTGAGTTATATTTGTCTTGTTCTTTGCTTTTCATTATTGTCTAGTTAAATTTTGTTTTATCTTCCTTTTTATTATTTCTTAGGTATATATTAGTATTATATATGTTAGAATTTTTAGCTGGCTACTTTTGAACGCCTGCTTAAAGTGGATGTTCGGGTATTTATCATCAAGTAGTCTTAATTGGTTCGTAATTTCCTCTGGTATAATTCGATATATTTTATTCCATAGATTCCGTAATTCCGATCAACCCTAGAGCCTTTTGTTTGAAACTATTCAGTGCAGTTTCTTATTCTTCGTATGTGAATGTCCTACCCTCCTCCTGAGCAAGGCGACCAGAAGATGAGGTGTGAGTTTTTCACCCAGCTCTCTCAACCTTGCATCAACTTCATCTTCGTAGTCCCCATCAAATTCTGCGTTTTCCGCTTCGCTGATACTAAATCTTTGTTTCCAATAGTCTCTGAAGTGACGCTCCACGTCCTCATCTCTGTTAATTTCAACTCCGTTGATCATTATATTTATTCTTTCCTTCGGGGGGGAGAGGGTTCCTATTAATCTTTTAATTTGATCCCCCAAATTTTTCGGATCCGTTTCAGTGTCTAGGTTGCCAATTATGTTGTTCCATGTCTCTTTGGATTTCTCCATGATGATAAATTTGATTGTTTCTCTTAGTTCTCGTAGCTCTCTATAGCGTTGGGCTGTGTTACCGTGCAGGTTTTTTTCATTGATAAGGAGATTTAATCGGTCCATTCTTTTGGTGATTTCTCTATCCCACCTCGAGGCCGGGAGAGTTTTAAATCCGGTCCATGGGATAGCATGACGGTCGGCCTCTTTGAATATCATCATTATATTGTTAAGATGATGGTGCTCAAGTGGTCCTTATAAGCTTCCCAATTAACCCTGTTCAGGCATCTCCGTTTGAGTATTTGGACCTGTATTGGTGAAGTTGATAACGTAGTTACCATGCTGATATGGTCTGATGGTATGTAAGGACCCGGCACTGTCATTTGGTTGAGAGCAAAGTTAGCGTTAGTCAATACAGCATCAGGTGTTGTAGAAGATCTTCCTGTTAAGAATATGGCGAAATCTGGACCTACTCTTTGCACTATGTACCCCCTAATTAGAAGGCTCAGTGTGTTCCCGGCTCCATTTAAAGCCATAGTATATCCAAGGCGGTTCTACGGAATAGGCGAATGAAATTAGGAACTGGCAAATATGAGCGTCTAGGTGCTTACGTCTTACGTCTTGAAAAAGTTAGAAGTTAAAAGTAGATAGTTAGAGTAGAGTGGATAGTAATCGTTAGAGTACAGTCGTGAAGTGGAATGAGTAAGAGTTAGTGCAGGTTGCTGGGTGACCAGCTATCACTTGTATTCTTGTCTTCAATTTTTATATCCTATCATTTGTTCAATTGGCTAGGGGCTCTCACGCCTCTATTATTCTTCTAAGATTATCTTCTGTTCTGTTTGAGTTTCCGCAGTTGTTGATGACTTTTTTCGCTTTGTTTGCTTTTCTGTAGGGATTTTTATGCTATCTATATATTAGTGCTGGGTTAGCAACATTTAATGATTTTCCGCTCCTAAAGTTTCCTCTATTGATTGCTCTATGTTCTATTGGGATCTCCATCTTCCTTTTTTCTTCTTCGTCCAGAAGTGTCTCTAATTTATCCCATATTCGGACTGCTCTTTTATGTAGGGATACATTTACTGGTTCCATCTCTAATTCATAACCTCTTGCACTCTCTCCTTCTTGTATTTGTAATCGGCAGTACGCCGCTGTTCTGTACCCTCTGTAATTTCACGTTATTGGTTTTACTTAAATTGTTGAGTGGAATTGCGGGATATAATAATACTGATTTACACAGAAGGTTGTATATTTTGATATTGTTTTTTGTATTTAGGTCTTTTAACTGGTAAAGTTTCGTTAAGTTGGCTTTTGCTAGTTTGATTCTTTCGGTGGTGTGTTTTAGATACCCGTTTGACGTTATCTTTAGTCCTAGTACCTTGCCTTCCTTTTGGTATCTGTATCTTTTCTCATTAATCGTAACTTGTGATGTTTTTGTACATCCTATAGGAATAATGGTGAACTTATTTGCGTTTGTCCTTATCTTCCATTTTCTTTCAAAGTTATTTATGTTCTCGATTTCTGCCGCGGTGATTCTGGCTGCCGTTGGTGAGTGCCTGTATGGACTATTAACGATTATCGAGATGTCGTCTGCGAATTGGATGTATTTGGTGGTGTCGTAGATTGGATTTGGAAGGTCGCTTGTATATATGTTATATAACGTCGGACTGAGACATCCTCATTGGGAAACACCTTGATCGATTTCAAAATCGGGTCCTCGATATCCTTCTATGTTAATGAATGCTATGCGATCTGTGATCTAGTCCCATTTGCATTTTGTTAGGATAGGCAGAAGTCCTAATCTCTTGATCTTGTATTTTAGGCCTATTCTTCAGACCTTATCAAAAGCCTTCTGCACATCTCTTAAAACCAGATCTGTGTATTTTCTCTCATGTTTGGCTTTGGCTATTGTTTCCACTATTACGGCCAGTCCCGCCTTGCTACTTCTACCTTTCCTGAACCCCTGTTGTTGACTAGGAATGAGATCATTGTCTTCTAGATGTTGGCTCAATCTCCTGCTGATCAGTTTTTCAAGTAGCTTGGCCACTGTTTCCAGAAGAGTTATCGGCCTGAAGTTTCATGGTTGGTCAGGGGGCTTGCCTGGTTTGGGCAAAAAAACTATTTTCCATTTTTTCAGGGCGTCAGGAAAATACCCGGCGCTTATTGCCGCATTATAAATTTCCACTATTTTAGCAAGAAATGCATCTGATGCTCTTACCAGGTTTTCGCGGGTTATCCCTGTGTCTCCAGGAGCTCTTCGCTTGGTTTTGTTTAGAATACTTTAAATTCCTCGAGTGAGCTATCACGATATCTGGTTTAGTTGCTCTTCTTAAACCAATGTATGTAGGAAATTCCGGTCCGATCCTCTCAACTATGCCTCTTGCTATTAGCAGAGTGATTGGGTGTTACTTCTTCTTTATTTTTGTCCATCTCTTCAACTATTCTGAGTTCATGGTCGAGGTCAAAATCTTCGTTTTCTTCGGGTGATATGTTGAAAACGTTATACCAATGTTCTCGAAACGCGACCTCAATTTGTTCTGGCTCCAGCCCATCTACTCCATTGTCTTTGATGGCTATTTTCGCTATCGGCTTCCTGTCTCACCATGCTGATCTTTTGCCAAAATTTTGTAGGATTTTTCTCCAAGTCTATCTCGTCTATTATTTGGTTCTATCTTATGCCTCTCTTTCTTATAATTGTTGTATTTATTTCCGTCCTAATGTAAAGGAGGTGCTCTCTATCACCTCTTTCTGGACCAAGTCGCTCTATCTTTTCTCTTAGGTTTAAATATATCTCTTTTCCAAATCTGCTATTTGCGGCGTAGACCGATGATGTGGTAATGTTCTAAACGTTGCTCGGAGTATATGATTTTCGTCTGTGTCTATTAGCTTTTTCATCACGTTATTCAGTGCTTCATCTATCTGTTCTAGGGTTGCTTCGTTTAAATTTGGTTGCTGGTAATTAGATAGGTATTCGGCGTAGCCGTGCCCGTTCACGTTTTTAAACCTCTTTCTGACTGGGCATTTTATTTGTATAGGGTCTGAGGACAATGCTACTACCACCATTTCGTGATCGCTGATGGTGGGTGGGCCTCTTTCTATCAGATAGTTATATTGGAATTTAGGGGAAGCTATCACGATGTCTGGTTTAGTTGCTCTTCTTAAACCGATGTATGTAGGAAATTCCGGTCCGATCTTCTCAACTATGCCTCTTGCTATTAGCAAATCTACATTTCTTCCTCTGTTGTTGAAATTGGTTGTATACTCTGAGGCTCTTGTTCGGGCGTTCAGGTTTCCTAAGAATAGTACTTGTTCATTTTGTCTAAATACCTCCAAGAAATTATGAATAGGTACGTACCCTCTCCTTGGGGGTTGGTACCCTGCCATAATTATTAAATCTCCGGTACCCGTCTGTACTTTGATAGCTAAATAGGCTTCATCTAATTCCTTCAATCTCGTAAATTTTATGTCATTTTGGACGGATATAGCTACACCGTCATAAATTATATCTTCTGTAGTCTTGTAGATCGTAGTAAAATTAAAGATTTTAATTGGCTTTATTTCCGGATTGATGTTAAGTTCATTTGGTAGGATGATCTCAGGGTCAAGTTTGAAATATGAGTTGCAATGCGAGTGCCTTGTGACACCCCAACCCGACATATTATGACTTACTATTTTAAGCTTTCTTTTTCTTTCCATTTTGTAACTTATTGTTCCAGTGAAAGTCTTCCCTTGGCTTTCTTTAGCTCTCTTTGGTAGGGGGACTTCGTTCGACCGCTTCTTTTCTTTTTAAACTCTTCTTTTTATGGTAAAGCATATTTCTTTCGGGATTATTGTTCTTCCGCTCATTAGGCCTTTGTGGACTTCGTTATATTAATAAGGGCCTTGAATTCGTACTTAAAATGTCCTTTCTTAATTCCTATGATAATTTCCTTATTGTTTCCTATGGGGAAGGGTCTATCTCCGGGGGCGTTTACTCTCAGATTAATGCACTTTTTTTCCTTATATTCTTGCTGGGATTGTTGGTAGGGTTCCTCGTCCCCTGCTTGTTCTATAACTTTTCTATCCTGTTGAGATTCGGAGCTGCCTGCTTTGGCTACAAGTAATTCAACTTCCATTCCCAATTCCTTTTCCTGTGGTTGCCTGTTCTTAAGTCTAGGATCTCTTTGTAACCCTGGGCTGATGCTAGTCAATTGGATGGAGAGTTCATTATCACCTGCCTGTGTTTGAGTTTCTGGCGCTGGCGCTGAGTATTTGATGTCCAGGAACCACATAGGTTCTAACTCGTTATTACTAAGCATTTGATTAAGTTCTTGGGAATAGGTTCCAGGGTTCGCAAGATTCATAACGTGGGCATGTAGTATGCACGCCAGGAAGTTTAAGGATTTTTCCTGCTTAAGCTCTACTATATTTTTTGATGGTACTACCTGTTCCGCTGTTGCCTTAGCTACTTTGGCGTAAGTTAGGTTTTTCTCCTCCTCCTCAAGCCTTGCTTTCACTCTCCTCTTCTTCTCGATAATCTCTCTCTTAATGGGACAAGCCATCACCATCGTGCGATGTTTCCCGCCACAATTGGCGCACTTTTTTTCCTGACTCATGCAATATTTCCATGTGTGCAAGGTTGAACTGCATTCTGAGCATTTTATTTCTCCTTTTTTGGGGCAGTGCCTAGACGTATGTTGATCGAAAGCGAAGCAGCAGAAACAAGTGAGAACATTTATGAACTCATCGCTTTTTATTTGGTCCTATGTTATTGTTAGGTTGAATGCTAACAGGCCGTTCTTCCTCACCTTACGTGCCATGGTTGTTTCTCTGAACACAACTTTGAAAACATGGGTGTATTCTTCATTGGTGTTTTTGTTCCTGAACTTCATAACTTCCTTAACTTTAGCCCATTCTTGTCTTTGTTCGATTTCTTCTTTTATTTCTGTTGCCGTATGTTCTCCTATCCACGGATCAATCTGCCGACAGTATATGACCTTTTAGGTCTCCACTTGTGGAGGAACTTTAACTTCTAATTCGATTTTTTGGAAGCTTAAAGTGGCTTTCTCACTGAGCAGGTTGTCCATATCTTTTTCAGTTTGGCAGATGGCCACATAACTGGTTGAGTAATCTAAGAGACGGATGAGTACTATTCCTAGTTCTCCACATATCACGTTGAATACTTGACTGCGCTCGGGTTTGTGTGCTCTTTTTATGGTCCGCAAAGGAACCTTTTTCATTAATTCCATTCTTCTAATCGAGCTTCTTCCTTTTCTTTATTTAGCGTTCTAAGATGAAAAAAGTAAGGAAAGGCAAAGAAACGAAAAGTTAGAAGGTGCGGCTAAAATCCAGTTATTCTTATGGCTTATTCCGCTAGCGTGTCAGTGAAGCCTACCAACCTGCCTGACGCCTAGAACTAACAGAATTTGCTCCAGTCAACAAGGACTCGCCGCTCACACGGGTAGTAACCCGTACCGGGCTAAGCTTTGGCCTGCGCCGAGTAAGTCACCCGGTTCAGATATGGCTTCTGTCCCTGAGAGTATCTATGGAGACTTAGCTTCCGTAAACGACACGTCCTAAGGAGAGGTGGGATAGAGAAGCAAGAGAATATGTCGATTATCAAGTCGCAGTAGAATGGTCTTGTCAGTCAGTCTCAAAATCTTCTTTTCCAAAAGGAAACGGTGAACTGAGCTTGAATCAGTTATTAGATTAAATCGCTGTCCAAAAATCTTCGTAAGAAAATTTACCAAAGTCTGCTATCCAAATAGCGTCTAGGTGCTTGATAACCCACTGCCACCACAAGGTCATCATAGGTCATCTTTATCTTCACAGCCAGGTAAGACTCTTCCAAACCTTGAATTTCTTGGAATTTTTTTCCTTTCCTGACTGCAATTGCAACGCCATCAAATCTCTCATTAGAGTGGTTGGCCATCAGCACTTCATAATTGTATATTTTAATATAATCTGTTCGCATATCGACGCCATGCTCGGAAATGAGGATGATTTCTTGGTCCAGGTTCCTTATAATCTCATTGTATATTCTTTTTTATTTGTGCATCCGTTGACATTGAGGGAGAAGTTTTTCAACTTACTGATGTATCTAATTTGACTGTCCATGATTTTTAGGGTTTATTCCCGTTTTCTCGTGATGGGGATCTTTTCCTCCCGTTGCTCTTCTTTTTGAAAATCTCGTGTGCAAGAATAAAGCAGGATTCCTCGGTTATCACGATTATTCCTTGTTTCAGAGCCGCCAACAAGTTATCTTCATTTATGTCCGCTTCATAGTCATACTTATACTTCTCTTTCATGATCCCTGAGATGTCCGCTGATTTCGATATTTTGGGTAATGGTGCGGAAGGCGAGCCGTATATTCTCATGCCTATTTCATCAGTTGTTTTGTAGATTTTTGATGCTGCAGTATTGTCTATTGGGACGGTCTCGTCTTTATTCTCAATTTGCATTGAAGCAGTGGCGATTCCTTCTTCATTAGTGGAGCGTGATTCCATCTGAGTGGCACTAGGTGTCGGCGTTTTAGGTCTATTGAGGCGGGGGTCTCTAGATGAGGAATGAAATCTTGGGGTAGCGTCTTTCATTGTTTTGAGTTGGGCCTAGAACAACTCCCCTGACGGAGGATTGTCCGGAAACCACATCGGCTTGAGCCCGCTGGGAATCAGCATTTTGTTTAATTCGGTATCGTAACTACCTGGTTTGATAACATTTGCAAAGTGCGCATGAAGAAGGCACATTACTAAATCAGGTCTCATTTCCGGGTATATGTTAAAGAGCGTCTTATTCTGTTTATCCGTTTTAGCTGCTTGTGCGTATGTTGTGGTCGCCTTCTTATTTCTGTCCTCTATAGCCTGCTTTTTCTTGTCTGCAACTATGGATTTCTTTAGCGGTCAGGCCATGAATAATGTACGGTGTTGGTTTCCACAGTTTATAATTTTTTTCTGAAGGCTTTTACACTCTTTCCATGTATGATCTTTACCGCGCATTCAGAACATACTTCACCCTCAAAGAGGCACTCCTTTGTAGGGTGTTTCTCTAGGGCGTAACACGAGAAGCACACTTTGACCGGAACGAACACCTAACACTTTATGCAGGATGCAGAGACTTTGGAATTGAACATCACTAGTCCATTTTCGCAAGCTTTGTTCGCTATCTCGGTTGTTTGGAATGTCACTTTAAAAACGTGACTATACTCCTCTCCTTCGCGTATTTTAAATTTGTACACTTCTTCGATTTTGGCCCAAACTTGCTTGGACTCAATTTCATGTTGCCTTTCCTGAATAGAGTGCGAACCGACGTAAGGGTCTATGAGTCGACAGACGATCGATCGCTGAGCTGCAACTTGAGGGGGCACCTTAGGAGCGAGGCCGATCTTCCCGAATTCTTCTTTTCACTTTGTAATCAGTATCTTGTCAACATCCTGGGACGTGTCGCGTATGGCTAGGTAACCATACGTCTGTTCTTTTACTTGGCAAAGTGCAATTCCAAGTTTTGAAAAGGCGAGTTCAAAGACTTTTTCCTTGTAAGCTTCTGACAGCGCTCAATCACCCTAAGGGAAATGCACTTTTCACCATAGGGGCCGTCCATAACAGCCCCAAGGCGGTGGTTTCCTCTGTGAACCTAACAGGCCCTTATTGCTGGGCGTTGACCTAATACTATTCACTATGTTTTCCTTTATCTGCTCTACCTATAACATGTCTAACACGGTCCACCTACCGGTATATACCACTCCACCCCAGACTGGGATCTCAACCTTCGCGCCCCCTATAGGGCTTCTTTAGGGGGTTCGGACACGTCAGGAGACAGGCGGTTTCTACAGAATTTGGATAGCAGAAAAGTTATCTGAACTCGTGATGTGCTGCTGTGGTAAGAAAAAAAATCAAATTCTTACCTTGGTGGTCCAAGCGAGACTCTCAGGAGTGCGTTCGCACGCGCGCGAGCGCACGTGTGTAGAACAGCTAAACGTGGACTAGGTGTGAGAATTCCGAGCAGAATAAACTTCTTCACCCACAATCCGTATGGGAAAATCTGCTGGCAGCAGTATAAAATTTCCTTGCAGTTTTCCTCCTTTTCTTATGCAGGGGCAGATTTTCAACGATAAAAGCAGTCTATCTGTACCCCACTTTTTACTTTTACTTTTACTTTAGGTTAAAGTGGTAAAATTGTGTGGTAGGTATATAAAGGTGTGAATAAGTTTTCTAGTTTGCCCTGGTGTTAGGGCATCACTAGCATTCTTCATGTCGTGGTTAACTAAAAAAAAAAAAAATTCCTCCTTCAAAAAAGTAGCTGACTGTCATTGACAGTCAGTTTCCTCCGTATAAATATATATAAATAAATCTCTGTGTAATAAGTATTTCCACCTTCGAAGCATTCAAGCCTTTCAAGGTTGACTTTTCTAGCTGAATGATCTCAGTGTTGATTATTCTTCAATTCCTTTTAATGTGGGCATTTAGCCCTTGTCTTAGTTTGGTATTCGTTGACTTGTTGGGTTATTTGTTGACAATGGGTATTGGGGAGTTGGGCACTTCGCCTCTTTTAATTCTTGACTTTTGACAAATGGGAATTGGGGAGTTGGGCACTTCGCCTCTTTTAATTCTTGACTTTCAACTAATTAATTGTAACATGGGTGTTGGGGAGTTGGGCACTTCGCCTCTTTTAATTCTTTACTTTTGACTTTTAGGTGTGGGCACTTCGCCTCTTTTATATTTAATTTTGGTATTATTCTATTAATACTTGCTATGTAACTATAGGGGGGGGGAGGGGACTTTAATGTGGGCACTTCGCCTCTTTTTCAATTGGTTGTTAAAAATTGTAAGAATCGATACCACTGTTGGACTACTTGTCAACTTTTAGGTTCTTGAGTCGTGGACCTATTAGAGGAGTGGACTAACCCTATGTAAACATGGGTAGTACCGCTTCTCTCGCGCAGGTTCTACTGCTCGGGAACAGAGCAGTTCTACCTATAGCGCGTCTCCGGTTGGCACGTATATTGATGTTTAGGTTTAAGTTTGGGAGTATAGTCTGGTCTATCTTGTCCCAAGTTTTCCTCCCTAGCCGTTGCATCTCCGTGTTGATCGGCTTTAGGTCGATTCTCTGGTGTAGAATCGATTGCCGAATACGGTCGATCCTACGCGTGCCTGTTATCAGCAGCGTGGCACTATTCTGTACTCTCTGCATCGTTCTGAGAGATGTACAGCTTGCCATCTGCGTGATCACGGCCGGGTACACCAGGACTGAGCGTACCAAGGCCATGTACAGTTTTTTGATATTAGGCACGCTGAGGCCTCGGAAACGGTAAAGTTTCTTCAGCTCTCGTTTGGCTAGGGAGACTCTGGTTTTCATATGAGTCGAATATCCAGATTTGTAGAGTCGCAATCCCAGGACATTACCTTCATTGGAGTATGGGTAGTGTTCATTGTCGACGATGACGTCATCAACTTTCCGGCGGTTCATCGGAATGATCGTGAACTTCTGGCGGTTGGTTTTGATCTTCCACTTTCTTTCATATCTGTTGATATTATCAATTTCAACAGCTGTCGCCCTCGCCTGACTACCAGAGTTCCGGAATGGACTTAGGACGATTTGGGTGATGTCGTCTGCATATTGCAGATACATCGAATCGAACCTCACTGGAGCAGGTAGGTCTATAGTGTACACTAGGTACAGCAGAGGACTGAGACAGCTGCCTTGTGGAACTCCCGCCTCGAGTTCGAATTCGGGTCCTTTGCAGCCCCCGATTGAAATTCGGGCTCTCCTATCGGAGATATAATTGCAAAGGATCCTTTCCAGGAGTGGGTTAAGCTGGAGGTTAAGGATCTTGTATTGTAGTCCTCTCAGCCAAACCTTATCGAAGGCCTTCTTTACATCACGCAGCACTACGTCTACATACCGCCTCTCAGCTTTACTGCAGGCGAGTTTCTCCGCAAGGAGGGCGAGGGCCGTTTCCGTTCCTCGTCCCTTGCGGAACCCGTGCTGCTGAGGGTTGTGGACTCCCAGCTCGGCAAGTTGTTCTTGGAGCCTGTTAGCTAGGAGTCTTTCGTAGATTTTCGCAACGAATTCCAGCAGGGCGATGGGCCTGTAGTTTACCAGTTGATCAGGGGGTTTACCTCCCTTGGGTATGAAGATCATCTTCGCAATCTTCAAACCTTCCGGGAAGTAGCCCGTATTCAGGGAAGCGTTGTAGACGTTAACGATACCCTGAATGATCTGCTGTGGGGCGTTAACCAAGTTATTTCTGGTGATACCCGTCCAGCCTGGTGCCTTTTGGCGAAAGGCTTTCACAGTGGCCATGACGTCCTCTGATGTTATGGGGCGTCCATGACCCGCCATCTCCCTGCCCTCGTTGGCTTGCTGTAGTGGATGCGTGCGATGTATTTCCTGATTTAGTTGTTCAATCAGTTGACCTTCGAATTCCTGGTCGAACTCAGCGTTTTCCTCGGGGGCAATCCTGAAAACGCTTTTCCAGAAGTTCCTGAACCTATCCTCGAGAACCACCGGGTTCTCTATGTAGTCATCGTTCTCCTTTATCCGAGCTTTGGGTCTTGGAGTAAGTCCCTTTAAGTTCCTGACTTGGCGCCAGAACTTAGCCGGGCTAAGCTCGCTGTCGATTTTGGCTATCAAGGTGTTCCATATGTCCTCCTGTTGGAGGTTGATAGCCTCTCTAAGCTCTGAACTTAGGCGTCGAAGCAGCAAGCTCCTTTCCCGGCTGGGACCCTCCCGTCTTACATCCTCATACACTTCCCTGTGAGCACGAGCGATATCTCTCATCTCCTCGGTCCATCTGGGCTGAGGAGGTGTTTTATACCCTGTTACGGGTATGCTCTCGCGGTCCGCGTTTAGTATGGACGTTGTTATCCTTTCCAACTCCCTGTCAATCTCCTCTAACGACGCCGTGCTGAGGTCAGCTGGCGCATAGTCGCTGAGTCGCTGCTTGTAGCGATCCCAGTTGGCCATGGCGTAGTTTTTCCGGAGAGGGGCTGGGAGCTGGATTGGTGCGAGAGATATTGTTGTGAGAATCGCGATGTGATCACTAGGGACTGTTGGGCCCTGCTCGCACATTCTGTGCGAGCAGGGCCTCTTCCACTGTACCAGGGTCTATCTCAGAGTCGTACTCCCATTTATAGATTTTTGCTTTAATCCCTTGGAAAATACGACTAGGCTCCATTTCCTCTGGGAAGGGGAATTGATCGCAGGCGTAAACCCTCAGGTTGATGTAGTTCGCCCGCAATCTCTTGGATTTCTTCTTTTTACCCTTCTTTTCCAGGGGTTTGGATGCTTCCGCGTCTGAGGAGTCCGAAGACTCTGATGAGCTGCTCGTTTCCGAGCTCGCTTGTTTCGCCGTGCTTGTCATAGATTGGGTGGGAGCAGGAGTTTTCGTCTCGACTGCTTCGTTACTCGTTTATTCGGGTTGTTGTTTACTTGGGTTAGCTTGCACCTTAGTCTGCTGGGCTTTTGGGGTCATCTGCAAATGCAGTACGTCCCCAGAAGGGGGGTTATCCGGGAACCACATTTGTTCCATCCCGTTTTTGGCCAACATCTGGTTCAACACGGTGGCGAATGTGCCTGGGCGAGCCAGATTCATGACGTGCGCATGAAGTATGCACGTCATGATTTTCGTAGATCCCTCATTTTCAATTTTGAGGTATGTTCTTCTGGCATCCACCTCTGAGATGGCTGCCTTTGCCGCTTGTGCGTAGGACGTGTTCGCCCTACGTGTGACCTCATTCCTCTTTGCCTCCTGTTTATTCCTCATAACTTCTTTTTTGGCGGGACAAGACATGGCCATCGTTCGGTGGCCCTGCCCGCAACTCACGCATTTTTCAGTTGTGCTGACACAATTCCGCCAATTGTGGCCAAGCTGGCTGCATTTGGAGCAGGTCTCCTGTGGCTCCTTGCAGTCCTTGGTGGCGTGGGTCTCCATCTTATAGCACTTGAAGCAGTATTGGACCGGGGTGAACTCACCCTTTTCCACCTGCTCACCGCTAATTTTGGCGTTAAACATGAGGAGACCCTGCTCCTTCGCCTTCTGTGCCATGGTAGTCTCCGTGAAGACTACCTTAAACACGTGCGAGTAATCGCTGCCGTCCCTCCGATTCTTGAATTTTATAATTTCAGCTACCTTAGCCCAGGCCTGCCGTAGCTCTATCTCCTCTCTCATCTCGCTTGCTGTATGCTGCCCAATCCACGGATCGATCCGGCGGCATACAACACTCCTGTGCGCCAGGATCTGGGGTGGCACTGCAGGCTGCAGTCCTATGGCCCGAAGGGCTTCGACTGCCTTCTCCTTGGCAATATCTTCGATATCCTTTTCGGTTTCGCATATTGCGATATAGCCCGACGGAATGTCCAGGAGTCTCACCATGGCAATTCCCAGTTTACCATACACGGCCTCGAAGGTGGATTCCCTGCTGGGCTTGGGTTGCCCTTCGACAACCCGCAGAGGAATCCGGGTCGTGTGATCTTGGGCCATCTCTTCTAGAGAGTGGCCCCTTTGCGTTGATGATTGGTTGCACCAGATGCTCTCGTTGTGGGGGAACTTGCTGTTGATCAGTATGGTGCACCTCTTCTTCTACGTGTTCTTCTGTGTTGGTTTATTTGGGGGGGCTCCCTCTACTTCGCCTCTAAGCTTACGTGAACTTTATTGCCAAATGGGGGGGATGAATGATGGAGGGTGAACCCGGGCGAGGCCCCTCAGATGGGTGATGAGTGGCGGACTTGATGATGGGTGGTGTTAGAATCAACTACCACCACCCGGGGTGCCACCCCATCTGGGGTTTGGATATCGATGCTGTTTCCAGCTTACACAGGGACGGTTGTGTGTCCCCCTGTGGTCCTGGCCGGAAGTTACCCTTAGAGATTAGAGCGAACTCTTCCCCAAAGCTTTCAGCATCGCCTCGTAACCGGGCGGTCTCTTCCGTAGAGTTCCACAGTGGGCTAATCCTCAAACCTGCTTTCCTTTACGTCCCCAATTATGTCTATCAAATTGGACCGACATAGTTGTGGCGAGACTAGATGAGTGGCCGTTCAGTTCATTTCAGCGTCGCGACTCCGTAGAGGGAGGGGGGGGGGGTTAACACGACATCTAGTCTTCTAGGTGCCGGTGTAAAATTCGTTAATGAATTCTCCCCGTAAGGATGATGAGGCTCCAAAAAATGGCGTTTTGAACCTCCCTTCCTCCGACTTTTCCTCCTTTTCCAAAAATGAGATCTTCTCCTCGTCGACTTTTCAAGTGAAATTATGCTGCCTTCTCTGTACCCCACGATGATATATTTATTGGAAAAAGTACAAGTATTTTATACATTAAATAAATAAATTTACACAATGCAAAAATATATAGTCAAAAGTGGGGAAAAAAATTGAAAAAAAATTATAGTTGAGGAGAGGAAGAAGTAGTCGAAGGCAAAGGTACATACAGAGGTTTCTCCTGGAGAAATGAACGCAGGAGCTCAGCTTTTTAACACTTTACGGTTTTAAGTTATACCCACTAACTGGGTTTTAATATATAAGTTAATTATACCCACTAATTGGGTTTCAATTTTTACATTAAATTTGGTTTATATATCGTTTCAATTTTTACATTAAATTTGGTTTATATATCATTGTTTGATTTTGTTACGTTTCATACTTCGTCACTTGAGTTTAAGTTTTAAGATACTGTTTCGCTTACTTTTATTTATAAAATACTTAATTTTTATTCACTGTATTCACATAAAGATTAGTAGCTTTAATTTTATGGTTTCCTATTTATACTTTTCGTTAACTTTTAGATTGTTTAAGTTGTTTTATCACTTGAATGTTTCAATTTACATACTTAATTCTATTTATAATATACTTAATTATAATTCACTGTATTTGTACATTGGTTAGTAGTTTTAATTGTATAGTTTCCTATTTATATTTTTCACTAAGTTTTCACTTGTTTAAGTTGTTTTATCACTTGTCTATTAATTGTCTAGTTTTAATTTCATATTTTCCTATTTATATTTTTCACTAAATTTTCACTTGTTTAAGTTGATTTATCACTTGTTTATTAATTGTCACATTTAACTATTTACTTAATTTTTATTCACTGTGTTCACATATTGTTTGTTTAATTAATTATTTGATTAATTATTTACACTTTAATCGTTTAGCACTATTATTTAGTTTAATTATTTACACATTAATTAATTATACTTTATACGTTTTGCACTAATATTTAGCTATTTTCGCGCTTTACACTTCTTATCACTTTTAATTTTTAGTTTATCGATGAGGTCTTCATTCCGCACTTTATGTTTTTGAAAGTTGATGAATTCACTGTGTGACAGCTTGATTCCGGAATATACATGGTGCCGCTGCATAGGAGGCTCTCCATTTCCTTCGGGGACCAGGGTCCCTCAAAGGTCCATTTGAAGTCACCACTCCTAATGCCCTTTACCAATTGGGTTTGATTTGCTTTTTCGGGTCTACATCCAGTAGTCCCGAAAACTTTCATTTTCAGTTCTTCCCCGTCGAAAAAACGTCCCTTTTCCAGGACTTTGGCTTTTTCGGTTAGGGGAACTGCGGGGTATGAATCATCGTCTTCAGATTCTCCATCCATGCTTTCTTCTTCCACTTGTTTAGGGGGTTTGCTGCTCTTCTTCTTTTTTGGTTTCTTTTCCTTCGGGGGGCTTTTAACTTGCGCGGTATCTTCTTTTATTCGTTCTTGATTCCCATCCTCTTCTCGGTTGATGGTTGGATCTTCTTTCTTCTTTATTTCTTCGGGGTTTTCTGACTGCGTTTCATCAATGAATTTGATGTTCAGCACGTCATGGGATGCTGGGTTCGGGGGGAACCATAACTTTTTCTTTACTCCGTTGTTTTTCAGCATAGCGTTGAGCTCCTCCGAAAAACTGCCGGGGCGAGCAAGGTTCGCCAGGTGGGCGACTATGACCATCGTCATAATCTCCTTGCTCTCGGCCGGTAGGATTAATTTTGGAGTGACTCTGTCCGCTGATGGAGTGGCGCTTCCAGGAGTCGAAGTCGCGGTGGCATATGTTGCCTTTGACTTTTCCTCCTTTCGCTGCCTGAGCTTCAACCTCTTGTTCTTAATCGCTTTCTTGCGTAGAGGGCATCTCATGGCCAGAGCCCGATGTTCCCCTCCGCAATTCACACGTTTTGGCTTTTCTTCCCGGCAATCTCTCCATCCGTGTCCGGTTCTGGAGCATGTCGCGCAGATTTGTATTTTTGACGGGCAGTCTCGTGTCGGGTGGCTCTCGATGGCCAGGCAGATCTGGCAGTTTTCTATGAAGATATACTCTTCTGCCTCTATCTGCTCTGGGGCGACGCGAAGGTAAAAGCCCAGGAGGCCTTCCCTTAACGCTCTCTGAGCCATCCCGATGGTAGCGAAAGTGACTTTAATGAGGGTCTTGCCTATTTTGTCCACTTTCTCCACCTTTGCCCATGACTGTTTGTCATTCAGCTCTTCTTGTATTTCTTCCGTGGTGTGTTCCGAAAAGTAGGGGTCCACTCTCTTTAGTATGACGGCCCTCCTTACGAGCAGCTCATAGGGGACTACCGCTTCGAGCCCTATCTCGCGGAGGGGTTGTCTGGCCTGGTCTGAAACAAGGGTTTCCACGTCCTTGTTCTTCCAGCAGACTGCCGCCCACCCATTTGGAGTCTCGATGAGACGGGTGAGCTCAATGTTTATTTCTCCGATCACTGTTTGGAAGACCGTTTCTCTTGTTGGTTTCTGTTTCCCCGTTATTAGACGGAGGGGGATCCGTTTGGTGTCCTGGGGGGCGGTGGGACCCATGTCCCCCTTCGGGCAGTGTTGCCCTTCCCCCTAGTGTATACCCCACAAAAAATACACATATATAAATATTCATTTCATATACTCATAATACTAAAAAATTTAACCAATCAGGATTGAGATACATTTAATCGTCATACTTATGTTCATTTTGGGAATAACAGACCTTAGCGTTAACAAATGGACCAAACAGCTTTTAGACATAAGCACTGCAATAATTGTTAAATCAGCGTCACGATAGATTTAAGGGGAGCGTTGAGTTGCTGGGTCGGCTTGTTAACTAATTGCTCGGTTGATCTGAAACTTTGCTATTATATGTTAAACGTTATTTTAAAACCTTTTTGTTCCTTACAATTATTTTGAAAATGTTGTTATTTGAGAAGTTACATAACAATTTTGCATTTTGGGGGGTTAGGTTAGATTTTTAATTCCTTCAAAAGTTTTTTATGTATACATATATTTTTTTTTATAAACATGGCAAATGCGTGTAGAAACAAATGTATGGCCTTATTTTTTCTGATTTTCGTTCTAGTTTCGAAATTAAATCAAATTTTCAACTTTTATTTTTTTTACCTGATTTTTTTCAAAAAATCTCAGATACAAAATTTTTGAAAAAAAATACTGCAATTTTGAGGCCGTAGGAAGATTGTTCATACATTCTTCTTTATTCTGACACTTGTATGGCGAAAATCGCATAAAAACTCTAGAAGAAATTACGTTTGGTAGTGAGCGCATTTTGCAAAAATAGAAATAACAGAAAAATGCAAAAGAGGGTTCGTACTTGCAAAAGGGGTTTTGACTGCATATTATGCATCCCCACTGTGGCATCATCGGTCATATAACTTCTCAGTGAAGGGGGATTTTTGAACAGTGGAGACCCCTCTTCCCTTCACTCCATTATATAACCCTTAGCCTTTGGTTTGGGTTCGAAACCTAAGTCATAAGAGCAGCGCTCAAAAAGCCCCCGCAGCATAATCGGTGGTGTCGGTGTCATCGCAGTGTTTCTTTTTTTTTTTTGCTTACTGGTGTGAGTGAGTGCCGAGTTCTTTCCTTGTCAGAATGTTCCAGCTGTCTCTTTTTTTCTCAGATTCATAGGAGTGCTGATCGGTAACTGTGACAGAACATACCCATTATTATGTCTTAGCACAGCCAGACCTATGGAGTATTTCGCTGTAGGTAATGACACAAACTTAGTCTTGCTGAGTTTGTTCCAAATTCTTGCATGGAAATACTCATTTGGATTCTGAGTTTTTCCCTTGAGGCACCGACTCAAATTCATGTACACGTTGAGCACAAGTTTCCTGAACTCAGGTGACAATTGGAAAGAAATTTTCATATTTTTGTGAGAAGGAGGAGTTTCATTTTTAGCTAAAGCTGCATTATAGAAGCAATATGAGTCAGCACCTTCCGAGCACTGATGATGCCTTGCATTTTCATCCGTACTCGTAGCATGGTAATAGCCTCCCAATGCTCTATTTCTCATTTGTTCAGTGGTGGTACCAACAAAGTCTCTGATTGCTTTGCCGAAATAGAATGTCAACTTATCTATGACTGTGTCTGTCAACTTATTTTTACCTCCCAAGACAGTCTTTTTCCGTTGTTTACCGGTCTTAGTTGTTATATCTTCGGCTGTGCTTTTCTTTATTAGTCTAAGTCTTGTGCCAAGTCTTTTTGCCACATGGTTTATGCAGTCTTCCTTGCAAACTGTAACATTCGAATAAGGGCCTTGTCCGTCATTGAGTGCAGTAACTGCATTGAATGCACTGCTGTCTCCATCACTAACAAATGTAACATACCTAAATTTTAGTGCTTGTGATCGTTGCCATAGTCTTACAGCCTGTTCCTTCTCCATCGCACCTGCTTTACCATCAAAGTTTTTGTGACAGACCCTTGAGTGCTTCAATTTTTGTTCATTGCTCATAGCCTTAGACCTTGTACACACGTAGCAAAAATTTGAGAGTACTTCATGGTCTATGACAAAGCCAGTGTGTGCTTTGATGACAGCAGCAGCTCCTATATGTGATGTATGACATCTTTTCATCCAGGTCCCATCGAAAGACACATCAACATCAAGGACTCCCTGGTCATCCGGAAAAATGCCTAACTCTTCATATTTTTGGAAAATGCAAACTCTAATACCTTCCTGATTTGCAGCATTTCTATCAATAATTTCTTTTCCTATGCAATGCTTATAAGTCTCATACCTGTTTGTGCTGATATATGGCAAGTTCAACTGCGAAACTGTCAATATGAAGCCACTATACCCTTGTCCAGATGCCAGAGCATTATATACAAGAGCTGATGTGTTCTTCATTTCAGTGTCACATAAGGCGCACTTGACATTCACAATGACATCAGAGTCCATATCTACAAATGATACCTCACCTGCTTCACAACAATCCACACAATAAGATGACGCAACCAATGAACGTAAAGTTTTTTTATCAAGAATAACATTTTCATAATCATCATTCTCGGAGATTTTACTGTCTGGAAATAATGCCCTATTTTCATTTATCAAATTCATTCTCTTTTGAAAGGTTGACAAAGTAGCAACAGAGGGTTCACAAACATTTTCGTTAGCGGCTGTGGAGTTGGATGCAGCTTCGGATTCACGTTTTAGATTTTTGGTCGCTTTTGTTGTTTCTCCACCAACTTTCGAAATTTGACGTAATTGTTTCTTTCTTCTTGACAAACGACCCATTATAATTATCAACAAAATGCACTGTAATAGCACTGATTGTCTAACGAACACTGAAATATACAGCAATGATATATTAGGCGAATCGCGTAGTCAGAAGCTCTGAAATGGCACAAACTCACTCGACCATAACGTATTCAACACTAAATTATAATGGCTTCTGTTCAGTTTTATTTGAATTTTTTCATCAATTTTCTATGAAGAATGGATAACTAATTAAAAAAAAAAGAAAAAAAAGTTGAAAATTTTTGGAAAAAATGACTCAACGCTCCCCTTAAAAAAGTTAATAACGCTCAAACCGTTTGCACATAAACACGGCTGAAATCCATACTGCTGAGGACTGCGCTACAAGAAGACTTTACCTCTACTTACAAGCAAAGTCCTACTTCTACAAATTTCGGAATCCTCCGCTGTTTCAGTAGGTGAAGATTTTTACGGCTTTTGGCGGAACGCCCACTTGGGTTCAACGGAAACCGTCTTGTTTTACCAAGAATATACGCGTGCACACCCGCGAGGGTGGAAACCCTGCTAACGAGTGAATTTTGGATGAATTGGAGTTTCTCGCCTGCATCTTTTCTGTTCCCATAACAGCAGAACAACTTTGGTTCTAATAACCTTTCTGACATTAAGGTCTATAGAAGCCGTCTACCTAGGAAGTGTCCGAACCCCGGAAGGATGCCTCACAGGGGGCGCGAAGAAGGGGGCCCAATTCTAGGGTGGAGTGGTCAGGACAGATAGGAGGACCCTGTTAGACATTTTAGACAGGTAGGGCAGAAAGGGTAACCCAAAGTTTATTTAGGTACTCGCCCTCGAGATAAGAGACTGGTAGGTTCAAGTAACTCCTGCTGTTGGGGCCGTCATGGACGACCCTAACGGCGAGAAAAGGGTCCCGCTCCAGGTCAAAGAGCGATGCCAAAAGCCTTCGCGCGAGAAGGTCTTTGAAACTGTCTTATCAACGCTAGCGATGGTTAATTTCGCCCACCCGGGTACATCCACTCATCATCATCATCCTCACCCTTGACAGCATAATCAGCGGGGGCTTGGCCTACGGGTCGGGAGGACCCACACAGATTACAAAAGATCGCAGTTAAAGATCGCAGTCACCAAGCTCATAGATGTCCCAAATGGCTACGTAGTCCTATGCCACAAACAAGAAGGCGTGGAAAGGCTAGTAGCGCCAGAAGGAACAAACATATTAGGAAAGATTAGCCTACAGCCAAAATTACCGCCCCAGCTTCAGGCTAACCGATCCTTCATTTGCAGAAAAGTTAACTTTTATGTGGGCTCACATACCAAGGAGGAGCTAAAGGAAGAGCTCGAGGAAGAAAACCAACAACTAAAAATAGCGGAAATAATTAAATTTGGGCACCACACCCACGTTTTTAAGGTGATTTGAACAGCGACTGAAATGGCCAACAAGGCAATGCAAAACGGTCTCATGGCCTTTGGAATGAGAATTCCACCAGAGAAAATCCACACGGGGAGAAATTCATAAAAGTGCAAAATGCTTCCAATGCTACGCACTGGAAAAACACGTCACCAGAGAATGCCCTAAAAAAAAATAAGAAAGTTTGCTCAGAATGCGGGAGTGAAGGTCACAACTCCCGAGAATGCAGGGAAACAAATAAAAAAATGCATGAACTACCAAGGTCCACATAGAATAATGGCCGTTAATTGCCCAAAACGTAGAGAAATAATATCAAAAAAGGAAAGAGAACAGACCCAGGCAAAAGAAAAAAATAAACAACCAAACATACGCACAATTGGCCAAGGCAATAGTAAAGGAAATAAAACAAGCAGAGGAACAAAAAGTAAACACAAATGTGAGTGAAGGAACCGGGTTAGATATATTGGCTTGTATTATGTTCGCGCACGTTCATAATATTGCCCAACCAGGAACCTTCGCGCCACACTCAACCTTCTCCTCGAAAAGAATGGAGTAAGCAAAATGTGGTTTCCGCCCAACCCTCCATCAGCTCTCATATATGGAGTCACGGCTGGAAAGACTCTTCAGGTGAAGGATATGCTCGAAGTGGGAGCCGCAATGGAAGAGAAAAAGGTGACTCAAGAGAAAGTAGAGACCGCAGAAGACGAAGATGAAACAGAACAATCTGACAAAGAATCTAAAAACAAAAAGAATGAAAAAGAAACAGAAAAACAAAACAAACACAAGACACGGAAGAAACAACCGACTCGGAATCCTCAAAAGAGACCGAAAATGAAGAAGACTGCAGGTATGAAGCCAAAGATTTCAAACTTAGAATCTTTTTGCATGATGCCTACCCGTTATCAAAGGGGGCCAGACCCGCCGACATCCCAAAAAGGCTGGAAAAGGCACTTGCCAATGGTCCTATGTAACCGACCATGACGAAAACGCAATTCAAAAACTTATATGGAAAGACCGCATTAGATTCTTCCCCAATGATATAAGACCACTTAAAAAGGAAACGTTCGACAAACTCGCAAACGGAAATTTCCAAAGTTCAAAGGAGAAGACAAAAAAGCAAAACTAAAATAATGGCCAATACAACCAGAAAACTAAAAATCTTGCACCTGAACGCGGATGGATGGAAGAACAAGGCCATACAATATTATAACATATTCAGGCAAATAGACGTGGACATCATATGCATCTCAGAACATGGGGTGAAAAACGATGTGCCCATGAAAATCACTAACTATAATATATTTAAAAAGAATCCAACAGGATAGAGGTACGATGGCGCGGCTATCGCAAAAAGAAAGAACCTCCACTACACTCTGGGACGAGAAGTCGACGAGGCCTACGTGGCCGTGACACTAGAGATGGAATACTTCCCTCTCCCAGTTGCTGCGGCCTACCAGCCACCCCGCCGCTCCTATGTCCCGATACACTCAATAATAGAAATATACAACAACAACAACCCTACTATATTATTAGGACACCTGAACGCCCGCTTACGGGAATCAGGCTACCAAGGGTCGAAATATGCAGGAAAAATATAGAATTACTGTTGGACAGGGGAATAATCCAGAGGGTAGGCCCATACTTCCCGACGTTCATTAGGGGAAGATCCACCACCAGGCCGGATATAGTTTTATCCTCCCCAAATTTCCCGTACAACATCTACATGGAGCCAATCCCAATCCCCTGCAGCGACCACATAGGAATCCTGGTGACGATCAATCAGAACCCCATAATGATTCCCATAACACCAAGGAAATCATATAAGAGGACAGACTGGCAAAAATATACCCAAATATTATAGAGATATCAACAACCAGATCTTAATGGCAAATACTAGAAGAACTAAATAGCATAATGGACAACCTGAGTGAGACAATGATAGAGGCCGACAAACAGGCAGTACCACTGACAAAATAAAAGACCTTACCACATCCAAAATGGACAACATAAATGAGAAGAAAAGCAAAGGACATCAGAATAAATGACCAAAAAATAAGAGATTACGGAACCACTCGGCAGAGAGCAAAAGAGCTCAATCAAATGAAAAAAGAAATGATTTTCTTAATATGGCAAGAACTAATAGATAAAACAGCCACAATCGAAGACTCCAAAGTAGCATGGAGGCTAATAAAAGCGATAAAAGGCAGACCACCAAGAAAGCCGATAAAAATAATAGATCAAAATAACGAATAGATAAGGACCAACATATAAATAAAATAGAAATTCAGAGCTCATTGGAGCAAAATCTATACAATTGAAGATGAAGATAACATAAACTATGACAGAAAAACACAAAGAGTCGACGAGTCTATAGAAGCCAACACCCACAGGTTAGCTCTGGCGTTAAAAGTAAAAAACAAGAGAAACGAACAAATAGGCCTGGGAGCCACAATTACGACCGAAGAAATCAAAAGTACCATCATATCCTTCAAACAAAAAACGCCAGGAACAACAGGTCTAACGAAATACAATTATGAGAAGGCCCCAGAAAATATTCTGAATAGCATAAAAAAGCTATTTAATGCCTCCCTAAACATAGGCGCCTTCCTTAAGGAGTTTAAATTAGCAAGGATGGTATTCTTACCAAACCGAGCAAACCAGAAAACCTGGTCTCGAGTTACAGGCCAATCTCCTTGCTGAATTTTTAGGGGCAGGTCTTTGAAAAAATAATAAATGAAAGATTGGACACCTTTCTCGAAGAAAACGAAAAACACAACAAACAACAGTTCAGGTTCAGGAAAGGAGAGACTCCATAATAGCTCTAGCCATAGTCACAGAAAAAAATAGCTCAATCCATGGCCAAAAAAAAGGATACGTCGATGTAGTCCTTCGCGATGTAGAAAAGGCCTTCGACAAAGTATGGGTCGAAAGACTAAAATATAAACACCTACAGCTCAACCTCGACGTAAAAATAGAGAAAATCATAGCCGACTATGTATCGAATAGAAAGCCACAAATAAGCATTCAAGGACAAGCAGGAGTCCCTCAAGGGAGATGCCTAGCCCCACCTTGTATTCCATCTTTACCGCCGACCTACCTTCCCCAATCTCAACTAACAGTATAAATATACAATATGCAGACGATATAAGCCAAATAACTCCGACAAACTATACAAACCCAAAATTGCAGGCTCGTATTACAGCACGAGAAATAAAAAACATAAAAGATTATGAAAAATTAAAACAAATGTCAACAAGTTCAAAATAATCCCTCTACAAAGATTAAAAAGACACAAATAATCATAGAAGGTACAGAATACCAATATTCAAATGAGGGGAAAGTACTGGGCCTACAGTTGGGAAGTCGTGGATACAGTAGCCACGTGAAATACAGGATCGCCCTGGCAAAATCAGGCTTAAGATTGCTCTACACCCTAGGGAATCTGAGCCCCAAAAAGAAAAGAACGCTGCACAAAGCGTTCGTCGAGTCGGTCCTGGTGTATATACCGATCCCTCTGCAGGTCATATCGAAGTCTAATAAGAAAAAAATACAGAAAATCCAAAACAAAGCGGCATATCCTATCACTAACACTAGAAGAATAGAGAGGAAGAAAATACGCGACATATTAGAAACAGCCGAAATTAAACACATAAACAAGACGCTAGAAGAACGAGCAAATAAAATATGGACAAAGATAGATGAAAAGCTCGTAGAAATAAACGACGGACTTAGAATACCGGAAGCAAACCGAAACCAAATAAAGAAAGCATTCCCGAGCAGTAGGTTCCACCTACCGCGAGAAGAACAACCAATATACACTTGAGTAAAAGCAAACTTAACCAGAGCAAAACAAGAAAAACAAAGGCAAGAATGCCAGAAATAAAGTAAGAGAAAATAAAAGAAATACAAAGAAGAATTAGAAGAGACGCTACCCGAAAGGGTACCCAAACAAAAAAACTCGGACGCAGAAACAGAGTAAAAAAGAAAGACTTATAACAAACTAAAATAAAACTAAATAGAATAAACATTAAGATAGATATTAATATAGAAGAATATAACTAAACCAAGAAGAATAGACAGTATCCTGGCCATTAATAATACTCCTACTCACTCACTCACACACACCCCTACACACACACACACACACATATATATATATATATATATATATATATATATATATATATATATAAATATGTGTATATGTTTAAAAAAAAAATCTCTCATGCTATCTACTCTATTCTTATGTTTCTTTCACCTATACTTCTGAGGTGAAAGCAGAGTAGAGTATAGTAGAGTGAGTCGAATTCATCATGTCTGGTCGTGGTAAAGGAGGAAAAGTTTAGGACAAGGTCCGTTATGACGCCCTCACCAGACAATCTAATATTCGGGCCTCGTGATTCGGAAGAAGAATATTCTCTAGAAGAAGACGGTCTACACTTGCACCAAGAGGAGTAGAAAGTCCGAAGGGGGCCATGGGGCGTTCCAACTGGGACTACAAGAGGGTGCCCCTCCGCACTATCGGGGGAGCGACCAAAACACCAATTCACAAAGTCATGCAAACCATCTTTGGCATGCTCAATATAGCCTTAATTAGGCTTATTGACACCCCCAACGGCTACGCATCAGTGAGTTGGAAGGACCAGGATATCGAGAAACTGGTACCGGAGGAAGCCAAAGAGCCCCTACGTACGATTGGCCTCGAAGCTGTTATCCCCAAGGAAATCCTCGCACACCGTACCATCATTCTTAGGAGACTCGACCCGTTCTTCACGAATAACTCTTGTGAGGACATCAAGGTCGAGCTAACTAAACAGCAGAATTGGGCAAAACTCGACAAAGTCGTAAATTCGGAAAAAAACAGGTAAAGTAATCTTTGCGAACATCGAGATGGCTCAGAGGGTCATGAAAGATGGACTCCTGGGATTCTTCCTTCGTATCGCCCCAGAACAAGTTGAAGCGAAGGAGTTTATCCAACTCGAGTTCTGCCAATGATGCCTTGCCGTGGAACAACATCCCACTAAAGAGTGTATGGCTGCTGACGTCACTTGCTCCATCTGTTCCAGACTCGGTCACGGATGGAAAGAGTGCACTTCCGAGAAACCAAGACGCGTTAACTGCGGAGGGGACCACAGGGCCGTGGCCATGAGGTGTAGCATCCGCAAGGAAGCTATCCAGGCAAAACGCGAAGTGATGAAGAAGGTAAGGGAGGCAAAATCCAAGACTTACTTCGAGGCAATGGCAACCACGAAGCCCATTGGCACAGAAAACTCTGCCCCCAAACTGTTAATGCTGGGTGAGTCCAAGGAGATCATGACCATGATTATCTTTGCCCACTTGGCGAATCTAGCTAACCCCGACTCCTTTGCAGAGGAGTTAAATCGCTTCTTGCAAAAGAACTGGTTTCAGAAAAAGCTATGGTTCCCGCCCAACCCCGCATCGCAGAAAATGTTAAGGATACAATTTATCGACGACCCCCAGCAAAAGAACACGGAAAAAGAAGAAGTTGTGAATCAGCGCCAAAAAACCTCGGAGGAAGAAGTAACAACGGAAGAAGACTTGGAAAATAATGGAAACAGGAAAAAGTTCACGAAGAAGAAAAAACAAAAAAGGAAAAAGAAAAGAGAAGTGGAACAAGAGGCAAAGAAAGAAGAGGAAACAAACTAACCACAAAAAAGCTCAGACGAAGACGAAATCCTAAAGTATCCGGGAGTTCCCCTCACGGAGAAAAGGGATATCCTTCTGCGGGGCTGTTTCTTCGACGCCAAGGACGTGGACCTTATTGTCTTTGGTCCTTCCCTATGTCGACCCCCTAGGGGACTATTGATGGAGCGCGCGATTTACATCCCGGATTCGTGCGTACAGATCATCGCTATGTCTACCTTTAACAAGATAGAAACTGGCCAAAAAACTTCCGAAATTGAATAAGTGTAAAAAGTGATAGCAATAAGTGAATAAATAAATAAGGGAACAAATCAAAGTGTCTAGAACCAGCAATCAAAAGTGCTAAAAGTGAATGAATCGAAAAAATAATAATTAAAAAGGGCTAACAGTGTAAAATATAGAATAATCAATTAATGAATAGGCCAAAAGGGACTACATTAAAACAAACCATTACAATTAATCTAAAACGCGAAAATAAATAATTGACATAAGTTAGTTAACAATTAATTACCATAATAATAAGTGAACTATTAGAATAAAAATATCAGTACAGTTAGTTAACAGATAAGATAATAGTTTAACTCAAGTGCGTAAATAATAATAACATAAAGTGCTACCAAAATAAATTGTTAAACGAAACTATAGGAAATAATAAAACCAGAATAATTAATATATCCAAATATGACTAAAAGAGCAACTCAATTAAAATTGTAAGTGCTAAAATAAATTCAATCGAATGTAATGTAATTATATCAAAATTTATTTTAATTTTTTTTTATAATATATCAGGATATGACTAAAAAAAACAAAAAAAAACAACTTAAATTGTAAATGCTAAAATAAATTAAATCTCTTATGAATGTAATGTGACTATATTAAAATTAACTTGGAAAATTTACTCCTAAAAATTTGTACTAAGTTTATATAACTAAAATTAAAAACAATTCAATTATTTTATTAAAACAATATATAGTATTAATAAAATGATCTCCCCGTTGATTCCGGGAGAATCTGTTTTCCTACTCATACTTATCGCTTACTCTTCTCCGCTGAATTTTCCTAAAAAAAACTTCACCACTACACCTATCTATTCTTTCGTTTTACTTATATGTATTTAATTTTAATATTTGTAAAATGAAAAAACTTGATGATAATATATTTATTGGGGGAAAATGAGGTACAAGAGGGTATTTTCACCTCTACATTTATATACAATCCAGTTTATACAATGCAAAAGTAAATAAATATTTTAGTTAAAAAGTGTTGAAAATGAGACTATAGTTGAGAAGGGGAAAGATTTAGTGAGAGGCAAAGGTACACGAAAAGTGAATTAGGTCCTCCTGGAATAACTAATTACGCAGGAGCTCAGTTTTTTGGTAGTTTACATCACTTTTGCATTTAATTTGTACACCACTGGAATGGTTTTATATTTACATTAATACTTGAGTTTATTATTACAATCTTTGTTTGATGGTTTACTAATTCGCACTTTTGATTAAATTTTACATGCTAACTTTAATTATTATATCTAATTATATCTTTTAGTTATCACTGCTTTTTATTTAGTTTTTATTTTACTATTCTTATTTGTTTACTATATTACTATTCGCACTAATATTGCTATATATTCTTCAGTTTCAAATTTATTTAATGATTTTATTTAATGTTCACTTACTTTTAAATTATTGAGTACACTTTTCGCACTTTTGTTTTTGCTGAATTTATATTTCAGCTCTTTTCACTCTGGGAACTTTTATTTTGGTTTTATTCACTATCTGAATCTTTAATTCTATTAGTTTCTAGATTCACAATTTACTAGTACTTTCGTATTAACTATTATCACTTTATACATTTCATGTTTATGCACTCTTAATTATTTGAATTTTATTTTATTGTTTGTCACTTTCACTACTTTTTACCATTAGTTTATCTCTGAGGTCTTCATTCAGCACTTTATGTTCTTGTATGTTGTCCCGTTTACTGTGTATAAACTCGAGTCCGGAATATACATTGTTCCACTGCACAGGAGGCTTTCAATTTCCTTTGGAGACCACGACCCCTCAAAGGTCCACTTGAATTCCCCGCTTCTAATTCCTTGCACTACTTTCACATTATTGTTTTTTCTCAGGTCGACGTCCTATAATCCCCCAAACTTTTAAGTTCCCCTCTTCCCCGTCGAAAAAATGTCCTTGTTCCACGACTTCTATTTTTTCTGTTAGGGGACTTCCGGGGTAACTTTGGTCATCTTCCGATTCTTCGTCTGTTTGTAATTGTTTTTATTCTTCTTCTTCTTGCTTTGCTGTTGATCTGGTGTTCTTATTTTGTTCGCTTTTCCTTCGGGCTATTTTTTTGTGTTTTCGGCGTTTTCTTCCCTTGCTTCGCCTTCTTCTTTTTCCTTTTCGTGGCTTACGTCTTCTTTTGTGTTTTTAGGTTGATGTTGATGTTCCTTGTTTGGAACCGTTACTTTTTTGGTGTTCTCAGTCTGTGTGTCTTCGACGAACTTGATGTTTAACACATCTTGAGATGCTGGGTTTGGCGGAAGCCACAACTTCTTTTTGACTCCATTATGTTGTAGCATGTTGTTTAGATCCTCCGAGAAGCTGCCGAGGCACGCAAGGTTCGCCAGGTGAGTGACGATGACCATTGTCATTATGTCCTTGCTCTCGACCGGCATTACAAATTCCGGAGTCGCTCTTTCCGGTGTTTGCGTGTTTATTGGTGCCGATGCTGCTGTGGCGTAAAAACCTACTCGGGCTTTTGCCTCCTTTTTCTTTTTTAACTTTTCTCGTTTCGTCCGTATCCTTTCTTTGCGTAGAGAGCATCTCATGGCCAGAGCCCGATGTTCCCCTCCGCAATTCGCACATTTTTCAAGCTCTTCTCGGCAGTCTCTCCAACCGTGGCCAGTTTTGGAGTATGCCGCATAAGTTTGCTCTTTCGTCGGGCATTCTTTAGTCGAATGACTCCCGAGCGCGAGGCAGTTTTGGCAGTTTACTAAGTAAATATATTCCTCTGCCTCGATCTGCTATGGAGCTACCCGTAGGTAGAACCCCCAGGAGGCCATCCCCCATCGCCCTCTGAGTCATCTCGCTGCTGTTAAAGATGATTTTAATTAACGTCTTCCCGATTTTTTCCCCCTTGTCTATCTTTGCCCATGACTGTTTGGAGTTCAGTTCGGCCTTGATATCCTCGGTGGAGTTATCCAAGAAGAAGGGGTCAACTTTCCTTAGGATGACGGTGCGCCTCATGAGTAATTTGTGGGGGCGTTACTGCTTCTAGCCCTATCTTGCGAAGGGGTTCTTTAGCCTTTTCTGAAACAAGAACCTCCACATCCTTGTTCTTCCAGCAAATCGCAGCCCACTCGTTTGGTGTCTCGATGAGACGGGTGAGCTCGATCGATGTTTATTTCTCCAAATATGGTCTCGAATACGGTTTGCCTGCCAGGTTTTTGATGCCCCGCTATTGACCGGAGTGGGATCCACTTGGTGTCCTGGGGGACGGGGGGGAACCCTGTATCCCTACGGGCAGTGCTGCCCTTTCCCCTTCTGGTGCTCTCTGGCTTCTTGGGGAGATAGATATCTTTCCTTCTGAGTTCGGTTTTTTGAGCTGTAGAATTGTCTGAAGGGCGTTGAAAAAATATTTCACTGAACTTTTTCTCTTTTGCCACGACCAGACATGATGAACTCGCCTTTTACTCGTACGTACTCTGAAAAAACTTATTGTATGTGTAGGTGAGATAAGATTGGGGATAGTGAGAATATAGCATGAGAGTTTTTTATGGGGGGGGGGGGCGATGAGTGTTAGTGTGTATGAGATAATAGAAAAAAAAGCCAGGTTACTTGCTGATCTCTTTCTTCTGATATTTCTTTTTTCTTTATTATCTTCTAATTGCTTTTAGGATTGACAATTAATGGATGCTTCTAAGTTTTTTGTACTTTGTCTTTTTTATTACCGATGTACAAATCTTAATTTTGTTTCTTGGGCTACCTTTCGGTAACGTACTTCGAACTCGATTTCAAATTCTGTATTAATACTGTTCATTTTATGCTTTGTGTTAGGTTGTTCTAAAGTTTCTTTTATTTTATGTAGTTATTTCCTAGTTCTTTGTTTGGGGGCATTCATGCCTTTGTGATAGTTTTTTTATTGCTTGATTTTGCTATTTATTTCCGTATTGTATTGCTTTTTATTTGGTTATTTCGTTTTCCACATTCTTGTATCTGATTATTTCTTTGTTTTGGGGTTTTTCCACTTGCCGTTTGTAATTGTCTCAAAGATATCCTTCTTGATGATTCTGACGTCGTTGGGGAAGATCCTTATCTTGTTTTGTTCCAGTAGACTTTGTCTAATCCTTTCGTCATGATTTGTCATGTTCCATTTGCAGACGCCTTTTTCAATACCTTTATTTATATCATTCAGTTTAGTACCTTTGGGTAGGAAATAGGCCTCGTTTACGAAGATCTTATGTTGGAAATCTCTCGCTTCGTAACGACAGCCTTCCTCTCTTTCCGTTTCGCTTTCCGTGTCGGTTTGTGTGTCCCATTCGGTTTGGTTCTCTTTAGTTGGGTGTTTTCTTGTTTTCTTTTGGTTCTTCTTTCCCTCCTTTTGTTCATTCTCTGAAGTTTCCGTTTCTTTTTCATCTTCGTTAGGTTCGTCGGATTCAATTATTTCCTCATTTTCTTCCATCTTTGCTCCTATATTCAACATATCTTTTAATTGAAAGGGTTTGCCCGCCGTTACTCCGTATACCAGTGTTGAAGGGGGGGTAAGGGGGGGAACCACATCTTTCTAACTCCGTTTATCTCAAGGAGAAGATTGAGCGTTTCTGAGAAAGTCCCCAGTTGTGCGATATTTTGGACGTGGGCGTACATAATGCAGTCTAGAATATCCAGGCCCGTTCCCTCGTTCACATTAATGTTGATTTTTGGTTCTTGGGTCTACTTTATTTTTTTTACCGTAGCTTTTGCTACGCTGGCGTAGGTTTGGTTTAGTTTAGAGTCCTTTTCTTTCTTTTGTTCCTGCTCTTTGCTGTTTATTATTTCTTTTCTTTTTGGACAGTTTACTGCCATGGTCTTTTGTGGCCCCTGGCAGTTCACGCACTTTTTTATGTTTTCCGTGCATTCTCTGAAGGTGTGATTACTGCTTCCACATTCTGAGCATATTTTTTTTATCCTTGTTCCGGCAGTTCCTTGTGACGTGATCCTCGATGGCGTAACATTGGAAACAGGTCTGAACATTAATGAATTTTTCTATGTCGGTGTTTTCTGGTGGTATCCCCATTTCGAATGCCAGAATTCCGTTGTTCGTAGCTTTATTGGCCATCTCCGATGAAATACACACTACTTTAAAAACATGTGTATGGTGGCCGAATTTGACTATCTCTGCGATTTAGAGGTACTTGTTTTCTCTTTCCAATTCTTCTTTAAGATCTTCATTTGTGTGCGAGCCGACATAAAGGTCAACTTTGCGGCACACAAATGAACGGTTCGCCATTAATTGTGGTGGTAGTTTCGGTGATAAGCCGATTTTGCTCAGAGCTTTCCGCCCATCGGTTGCTACCATCTTTTCAACGTCCTTCTTTGCATAGTTGGGACGAGGTCGAGTATCAGCGTCCTTTAGCTAAGGCATTGGGCCTTGGGTGGGGGCAGGGGATGGGGGGGTTAGGCAGTCATGGTGAAATGTATGACAGACCTAGAAAAGTATTTTTCTCTTTTATTTAGTACCCCCTGTATGGGAGGATTTTGGGTGTGGGAGTGGAAAGATGATCGAGACGATAGATGAAAAATGAAGTTGAAATGGTGAAAATGAAGTGAGCGGCGGCTTCCTTCTGAATCTCGTTTGCGAGTATTTACTCACAAACGAGTAAATTCTCGTGTCGATTTCTTCTGCGAGTAATACGTAAAAAATCTTCTACGTAAAAAATCTTCTTCGATCGAGAATGAGCTGAGTTTTTGCTGGGAGTCTGCTTTACCAAGCTTAACGTAAATCGTCTAATATATCGCTCTAATATATCTTGATCTTGACCTTGACTGCTAGGTAGATTAAAAAAAGTTAATAACGCTCAAACCGTTTGCATATAAACGCGGCTGAAATCCATACTGCTGAGGTGACGGCCGAATATTCGACGACGCTTTGCTGACAACCTTCGGATAAAGCATTTTTACTTGCTTAGGAACGGATCTTGAGCATCGCCTACATAGAAAAGCGCCTATTCTGTGTCTTCTGGTGAATTGTACTTCACCTTTCAAAAAGAGATAATACTTTTTCATCGACGATTCATATCTCAATGGGGCTTAAGCACCTCACTGCTTCCGTCCATCGCCCTGTGTGGGAACCTGCTCAGATGTCTGCCATTCATTGATTTCGTCTTAACTATGCTGGCCACTTGGACTGACATAATTAAGGGCCTATGTGAAAACTGGTTTGAGAACTAGCCCACAGCGGAAGCGTAAGTCAGAAATTATCTTGAAACTGGGGCATAACTGCAAGTCCCGGACAGGGGAGAGATCCTCATCGTCCGGATGACCCAGCCAGGATCATAGAGGGAAGTACACCCGTCTCTATGTAGTTGGATGCAGTTCTGGCGTAAGTACCCGAGAGAGGTTGGCAAAACATTAGCGGCCGTTTATTCGGCCGCTACTGCATCAAGTCCAACATAATTCACCCCTCTTGAGGTCACCACTTGAGATTCACCCCATCCATTAATTACCTATCATTCTGGCAGCAAACGAGCGGGGGACAGACAGGAAAATGAACGGGGGCGTTTTCTCACCATTTTTTTGGACCCGTACCCAAACCTACCTGCACTAAACGCTACCTCCTTTAGCACTTCATAACTTCCTTTTTCACTCCAAACACCATAATTACACTTTGGTTTTAGAAAAGAAGACATCACAAGAGTACATAGTAAGGACGTGGAAGACTATGCAGACCCTCACTAAGAGGGTCCCCCTAAAGACCATCCCTGGAAAGAACCCCCTAAAAAAGGAACCTCTGTGAAACCCTCTACCTCGAATTAAAGGTAGCACTGGTGAAACTTATTGAAGTCTCATTTGGATTCATCGCCTTATGTGCCGAGACTAAGGACGTGGACCAGCTCCTATTGGAAGAGGGAGCGAGGGTCCTCAGAAACACTGGACTGCAAGCGAAAACCCCTCCATAAGTTGCAGCAAACCAAAGCATGATCTGCCGCAAAGTGGAGAGCTGGGTGGGTGAACATACACTCGAGAAGCTCAAAGACGAGATTACCAAAAGCAATCCCTGGGCCCAAGTTCGTGAAATAATAAAATTTCGCGAACACACCCACGTGTTTAAGATAACTTTCACTACCAGTGAAATGGACAAGAAATCTACGCAGAATGGAATACTGGTATTTAATATTAGAATAACAGGCGATAACATTCAACAGGATAAATTTAATAGCATACAAATGTGCTTTGTATGCTATAAACTCGAGGACCATACAACGAAGACGTGAGCGGACAAAAACAAACTGTGGTGCAATAAAATTGCGCCACAGAAGGACATCGATTTGATAAGTGCGAGAGCATTAAGAAGAAATGCCTTAATTGTAAAGTGGAACATAGGACCATGGCCCTGAACTGCTCCAAGCGCCGTGAGATCATTAAAAGAAAGAAAGAAGAAAAGAGGAAAGCTAAGGAAACGACCTACGCGAATGCCGCCAAGAAAAAGGCGGAAATAAAGCCTGCACCTGCACCTGCCCCTGCACCTGCACAAATGAATATAACAGAAGACCTAAGTGCATAAATACTGATCTGCATTACCCACGAAAATGTCGCTAATGCAGTGAAGCATGGTTGCTATAACCAGGTACTCAATGCTCTCCGGAAAGCAAACAATCTCCCTTAAGTAATTATGCCTGCAGACCCTGAATGCTCCAAGGTATGTATTCAAGGAATCAGTCATAAGGAAGAAAACTGTCAAGTCTGGACTGGAGGAGATCATCGAAGCTCCCGCATCGGAAGAATCCGAGGAGGACAACGAAGAACAAGAAGAAAATGCTGAAAGTGAGGAGGGATACTCCTCTTCTGACAACGAAGAGGGCCCCTACACCCGTACACGAGCTACAAAGAGTAGCTCCAAAACCCCAAATCCCCCTCCAAAAAAGGAAATCCCTGGAAGACGAAAAGACTTTTTTACGGAAATGTATTCAGGGAAATTGATGCAGACATCATCTTAATTTAGAAACACGAGATCGACACGCGTAGTGCAGAAATGAAAATCTGGAACTACGATGTGTTGATCACAAATTATTCGCAGGAGAAGTTCGACGAAGCCGCTCGTGATTGAGGTCGAACTCGATATAGAGTAGTTGGTTATTGCTATCGGATATCAACCGCCAAAGAGAGATGTGTTACCAATTCACACTCTCACTGGCCTATTTGGCAGAAGAGCCCTCACTATATTAATGGGGATCTGAACGCCAGATGCCGTGAATCCGGTTCCAGGACCTTCAACGGTATAGGGAGAAGTCTGGACCTATTGCTGGACAGAAATATTGCCAGCGAATCTTCAGCTACCGTTTAATTACTACATGGAACCAGTCCAGGTACCATGTAATGACCATATAGGGATCCTACTCACTATCAACAGTAACCCTATACGAGTTCCAGCTGTAGTCAGAAAGAACTACAAAAGAGCAGACTGGACACGGTATGCACGCCTTCTCGAGGCCTACGACCCGCCCAACTTGGACGGGGCAATTCTCAAGGAGATTGACGAGGCACTCAACGACCTCAATAACTATCTAATCAGCGCAGATAGGGCTTGTATCCCTAAATCCGAGTATAGAACCATCTCTACCTACATATGGACCAAATACATGAAGGATTTATACCGTGGGCTAAAGTTATTGTATGAAATCAACATCAAGAATGCGTCAGTTCACTAAATACAGCGAAGTAAAGAAGTCAAAGAAGAACTGAGCCAGTTGATCCTCAAACACCAATGGAGACGATGGGATGATGCGGTCGATAGCCTCGATCACGAAGCAACTCATAAAGATTTTTGGAAAAAAATCAGAAATCTCAAAGGATCGACTGGGAAGAAGCAGAAGATCGAGCTACAAAGTGAAGATGGAAACATCGAAACGGAAGAAGAAAGAATTGAAGAGCTATTCTGAAGTTATTGGGAAATTTTTTCAGTATAACTGAGGAGGAAAACGAAGACTATGACCTAGAGTTTGAAAGCAACATCATCGACGAGCTTAACAAACGAATACACAAGACGCACCCTCACTACCAGGTGGATAGACAGCGCGACGGAGACGTCAAGATTACTGAAGAAGAGCTACTCAACGCGCTCCGCTCATTCCGACAAAAAGCCCCAGGACAATCGCGGCTTACAAAGCTAAATTTTGAAAAGGCACCAGCCAATGTCATCGAAGGGATGAGAAGAATAGATAACGCCTGTATGAACACGGGATACTTTCCAGATGCTTATAAAACGGCTAAGATGATTTTCTTGCCTAAGCACGTGTCATGGTATGACATTATATTACATCAATACTATATTATATCTATGGGGAAGGGACCAATAACTCAAAGGCGAACCGAAAAGGGACGGAACGCTACTAGTTTAGACGGGCTGAGTAGCGAGAAAGAGTGCAACGAGGTCAGGTAAATAATGGGCAATGGCAAATCTCAAGGTTATTTAAAGATGCATGTACAAAAATATAATTTTATTTACATAAAAATAATGAGGGAATTGACGGGAAAAATTACATCAGATGAACGAGGGGGGGCGGGATTGTAGTTATGAATCAGACTATGAAGTTAAAATTAATGTGTTACGGGAGGAGACTATTCAAATGAGGGGAATTAACGCAAAGGGGTTACTGAAGGGGGAGAGGGGTAGTCTTACGGAGGATTCCGGGTGAGACGTCAGGGTAAGGCTTCACGGATGTTTTCTGCACGTGAGGTGAGGCCGCTCGAAGCTTCTGAGCGGGATGTTAAAATGATGACGGTTCTCCAAAAAAGGGGTGGGTAACGTCCGGTCCAGGGGAGAGTATTTCGGCCACCCGAAAACGAGGGGCCAACGAGGAGAGCTTCGACAGGAGTTGACGAGAGAAGTCGGAAAAATCACTCGGTAGCGATCGTAAAATGGAATTACCTCACTGGCTGGGGCTAATTCCAATACACAAAAATAGTTCAGCTGTCACTTTGCTTTGTTGTTAGCACCTGACTTGGAACTAGGGAAATTTTCTTGGGGTCCAGGCGAGACTTCTCAACTCTGCGTTTGTCTCATGGGAAGCAAGCAATATATATGTCTGAGGCTCTCTCCGCGAGGGGGGGTTTAATGGGAAACAGCTCTACTCTCAAATGTCCTCGAATCTTCTTGCCGAGGCTATTCTAGCCCGAGGGAAGGTGATTCGTGTTGAACGCAGTTCGAGGCTACCGCTTGTGGGAGGGGTGGTGGTTGGGGGGTAGGGGGGTAGGCTTACCAATTTAAGCCTAAAAGAATCTTCTCCAGCACATGAAACTTCCGTGCTGGAAAAGAAATTCCACGTGGAATTCCCTCAAACACGGAAAGGACTCAACGTTGAAGGAGAGCTACCGGCCAATTTCACTTATAGAATTTGGCGGGAAGCTCTTCGAGAGTATCCTTAACAGAAGACTAATGTCTCACCTAAAGGAGAACTCCCTCCTCAACCCACATCAATTCGGGTTTAGGAGGAAGCGAAGTACGGAGATAGCGATTAATGTCATCACGGAAAAGCTATCCCAAGCAAAACGGGAAAGGAGTTACGTGGACATGGTTTGTCAGGATGTATCAAAGGCGTTTGATAAGGTGTGGCAACATGGAATGCAGTACAAGATCTTACGACTGGACCTAAGGGAAAACTTAGAAAGAACTCTCTGTGACTATGACATGGAAAGAGCGGCGACATCAGTTTAGGGTGCATGGACTGCGGGCCTCCTGCAAGGGAGGTTTCTGCCCCCTACTCTCTACTTGATTTACACCGCTGATTTCCAAGCCCCTGTAAGCCCCACAGGCCTCAACATTCAATTCACCGATAATTTTACCCAGACAATCACTTGTCCATAGAGGAATGCGCCTTGGTAAGCTCGTATGACAGCAGCAGAAATTGAAAATCTTAACACTTACGAGGCCCGGTGGAAAATCCGCACCAACCAGGAAGAGTTTAAAGTAGTCCCCATATGCAGGTGACTACTTTACGACGTCAGGGCAGGGGATATACGTTATCACTGCACCGCAGAGTGCAATGTACTCGGAATGAAGATTACTTTATCCGTGTATAAGGAGCACGTCCAAGAAAGAATCACCAAGGCCACTGCTGCAGACAAAACTCTATACAGGTTCAGAAGTCTTCGTCAAATCAATACGAAAAAGATCGACAATACGCTTGTAAGATCGATGCTGCTATACCCAGCTTTTGCACTCTCGTGTGTCTCGAAGACACAAAAGAGGAAACTACAAGTGGTGCAGAATAAATGTAAGTACCTAATTACAGGTACATACAGACTTGAGAGCAGACGCCAGGAAGAGCTGCACCGGGAGGCGGGGTTAAGTCCCCTTAACATTGTCATAGAAGAACGGACAAGAGATATGCAGGAACTGGTTAATCGTGAATTGGACGATGATATCGTCAAAATGGTTGACCAGAACGGAAGAAGAATAAGTCGCGCCAGATTTCTAAGCTCCGCCGGGGTTTTAGCTGCCGGAGCAGAAGTGAAGTTCTACACATGAGAATAGAAATGTTTTTTACTCTAAATCAAATAAAAAACCGACTTAAGAAAAAGAATACCTAATTGTTATACCTCACCGATTTCTACAAATTCACCGATGAAGAACCAAATTTACCGATGAAGACTCAAATTTATCGAAGAAGACATCCATGAAAAAACGACATCACGAATTACACTCACTACAAGATATACAAAAAACAAAACAAAAACAAAGACACTAAGCACAACACTAAAGTACTTAATGAGATAATTATTACCACAACAACAACAAAAAAAACAACAACTGCTGAGGTACTTTAAATAAATTCAGAAGTACTTTAGAGCGTTCAGGCGCAGGAACTGCACCACTTAAATGCGAACAAAATTACGTTTGCGTGCGTGTGCGCGCGCCACAACTTTATAATGCCGTTCCTTTCCTTCTATTATTGGCCGCAGTATGCTTATATTTCTAAGCATACCTACAGCTTTGTGCGAGCGTTCACAACATTATATACATGCGTATTTCATTTGTTATTCTTGACTACATAACATAGATTTCAAAGGGGTCAGCAGTCCTGAGATTCTTTGTATAACCTATGTTATGCCAAGCGATTTAACAACATTGATTAAAGCGTTCCGCATAAAGTAGCTGCAGTTTCTCGTCGCAAACTAAACCTCTTTTATGTACGTTACTTTGTTTGTAGGCAACAAACCACTTTCCCTAATTAAACAGAATTAACTTTATATTGATGTCTACACTATTTTTTTTTCACACACCCAAAATTACTATATTATTCTCATTACTGGACCCTTGATTTTTCACTATATACACTTTTCATTTTTAAAACTAAATAGGCACTGAATATACACTATTAAACTTATTTACACTGAAATTTTTTACACTATTATAGTATTATTAATTTTTAAACACTGCACTTCTGTCCGAAAGAGAGAGTAGTTCTCCAAAGAAAGGACTGCAGCTTAAAGTAGATCAACTGCCTCGGGAGGTAATGCAGCAAAAGATATCGTAGAATTTTGTGTCCTCCCGAATTATCGTTGAGGTGTAGAATTGTGCTTCCACAATTTTGAATCCTGCCACCGCTGCTTTATTGAAGACAGGAGGTCTGATTGTGATTGAGTTGGCACGCTCCACTTCATGTTGTATAAAATGAGTAGCTTGTTGATGGCTTGATGCGTCGCCTAGGAAATCTATTTTGTTGTTTAATCACGTTTCGTTCGAGGAAGAGGGGTCACCAGTTATAGGGTCTCGGTAAATTCTCTCTCGTGGTTTCGTAGGCTGGGTTAGGTGATCAGCTAGCTTCATTGGGATAAAGGAATATATATATATATATATATATATATATATATATATATATATATATATATATATATAGCTGTATTCTTTATTCCTAGGTAAATAGCTGGAATAAGCCTCGAAATGGCAAACAGTAATGAGAACTTTTCTTCTTGAATAATAATGATAACTTTTTCTCTACCCTCTTTTCCATAAAAGTACACCTATATAAATAGTCATTTCATCTACTCATAATACTACAAAATTCAACGAAACAGGATTGAGATACATTTAATTGTCATACTTATGTTCATTTTGGGAATAACAGACCTTAGCGTTAACAAATTGACCAATCAGCTTTTAGACATAAGCACTGCAATAATTGTCCAATCAGCGCCACAATAGATTTAAAAAGTTAATAATGCTCAAAGCGTTTGCACATAAATACGGCTGAAATCCACTTTCTGAATCTCAAGAAGCTGTACACTGCTCTGGTACGCTCTACATTAGTGTACCTGGCAGTGGTCGTGCAAGCTGCGAGTTACACCACTATCAGGCAAATGCAGAGAGTGCAGAACAAAGCAACCCTTCTGATAGCGGGAGCGCGCAGGGCGAACCGTATTCGGCAGACAGATCTGCACGCAGGAGCAGGTCTGAATCCGTTGAATATGGAACTCCAAATGCTAGGGAGTAAGACCTGGGACAAAATCGAGGAAGTAATAATTCCAAATATGGAAATTGATCTTGACATTCCGAGAGCGGATAAGGGACGCGCCACTAGGCGAGCCCTACTCCCAGGTGGAAGAATCTGCTCCCGAGAGAACCTAATCGGACTTTTCACATGAATATGAAAACCTAATAAGAAGAAAAAAAGGCGAAGTGCCCACATCGAAAAAGAAATGAAAATAAAAGGCGAAATGCCCACATACCAGTAATACAAAAATAAATGATCAGAGTACCGGTAATACAATAATAAATTATTAGAAAAATTAAAAGATACAAAAAATAGCAAATATAATAACACTTGAAAGGCTAGAATGTCGTGACGGATGAAATAGAGTTTTTTTATATTTATATATATTAAGAAAATAATAATAAAGAAAGAAAGAAATAATAAATAAAGTCCAAAGGAAAACGAGAGAGGCAAATTCAAAAGAAAAGGTGGCAATGCGGCCAAACAAGCACCAGAAGCAACCACAGGCGGTGCACAAGAAGAGGCAAATGAGACAATATAAGAAAAAAGAAGTACCATAGAGATGCCCTCTATACCAGGGCAAAAGCTCACCATATATTTACCTCTATTTATCTTCTACACTTTTTTACTCTTTATATATCAACCAATCAATCAATTTCCGAATCCAGCAAAATATTGAATCATCGGCTATATTAAAAATAAAAATTTCAGAAGATACAAAAAAGAAACTCTTGGAAGAAACACAAAGAAAGGAAAGAGAATCCGAACAAAAGGAAGACACAGGAAGCGAGGAAACAGAATCTGAAAGCAGCACTGATGATAATAATAAGAAAAACGTAAAAAGAAGCACACGCAAAAAGAAAATACAAAAAGAAAATCGACTAGGGACACCTCGCATTGCGAACAAAGACCGGAAATACCCAACCGCAAAATGTTAAACGGATAAGAGTCAGACCTCAGCAAGGACAGAGATGAAAGGCAGAAATACCAGGAAAAGATACAAATAAATTTACGTAATATTTTCACTCTCCCAAAAAGAAGAACTGCTTAAGAACATACAAACAAGATGGATAATAGTAAATTAAGAATTCTAAAGATAAATACAAATGGCTGGATGATAAAGAAAACACATACGGAAATATCTTTAGAGAAATAGATCCCGACATCATTCTAATTTCAGATCACGGGATTAACTTGGAGACTCACAAACTAAAAATATGGAACTACGACGTAATAGCGACTAATCACACCAATGAACCACACGACGGAGCATCACTAGTAATAAAGGAATAGAGTAGAAAACAAAGCAAAGACTAACCAAATCTTACCTCTCAATTGAGGTAAACATGGAATTAACCAATTTGACTCTTGAAATTACGAAGGTACGACAATGGCTTATGGTCACTCTCAATTGCGAATTCAGTTCCTATAAGGTACATTCTAAAATGTTGAATTTACCATACTATAGCTAACGCCTTAAGTTCAATGGTGGCGTAAGCCTTCTCGCGGGCAGACAGCTTCCTGCTCGCATACGCAACATGATATCCACTTCCATCGTTTTCATACTGCATGAGGGCACAACCTATACCATCACGAGAGGCATCAGTACGAATCCCAAACTTTTTGTTAGGATTTGGGAGTCTTAAAATAGGAGCAGAGATCAGCTTCTCCTTTAGCGTGGGTAGTCCAACTGACAGGATCGGCACCCGTTTTCCTTAACATATTATTAGGGGGTGACGCTATAATGGCGAAATTGGGAACGAAGCGCCTGTAAAATGAAGCACAACCCATAAATGATCGCAGCTGCTTCTTCGTCTGGGAAAACGGCATTTCAGCTACTGCTTTAACTTTGTCTTCTTGGGAGACAATCTGGTTCTTCCGATCTTAAATCCAAGATATTTAATCATATCATATGCGAAAGGACACTTCGACGGGCCTATCGTGAGTCCGTGTGCGAGCAAACGGATTAACCAAGCGTGAAGGGACTGTACGTGCTGGTCCCATGTACGGGTAGCAACATACACGTTGTCAAAATAAAAGGTTACACTGCCTAGTCCGTCTACAATTCGACGCATCATTCGATTGTACTTTCCACACATAGTTACCAAACCAAAGGAGAAACGAATAAACTGCATTAAACCTCTATCTGTAGCAAAAACTGTAAAGCGCTTAGAAGATTCGGAGAGCGGAATCTGATGGTAGGCCTTACAAAGATCAATTTCGGAGATGAACTGGGTGACTAAATTTAATTTGCAAAAATCTACGCACATTCTAAATGATTGATCCGCCTTTATGACCATCACAATTGGGGCACAGAAGTCAGATGAGGAAGGCTCGATTATCCCCATCCTGAGCAAATTTTCTAGTTCGGCGTTAAACGCGGGGCGTAAATGAACGGAAATAGGGCAAGGTTTAGTTCTTACTGGTTCTTGCGTTTTTAAAACAATCTGTTGAGTAAATTGGGATGAACAACCTAGGGTTTTGGAGACCACGTCCAAGAATTCACCTACCAGGCTCGCCAAATGAGCCTTCTCGATGGGTCGGAGATAAGAATTATAATTGAGCTCGGGGGCTGAGTCCGATTAGGAGGAAGAGAAAGACGGCAAGGGACATTATTCGTCTGCCTCCAAGCATAACGTTTGAACGAGGCAAAGCGGTCCGATTGGGTAAGTTGCCTCTAAGACGAGTTCTTCCTCTAAAGCGACCACATTATTAACTCACGCGCGTCGGTGGTACCTTTTTAACAGGTTGACTTGGTACACTTTATTACCTGAGAGGGTATGAATTAAGTAGTCGACCGGACCTCGGAGTTCTACTACTGAAAAAAGGTCCTTTCCACTGAGATAGGAAATTATTAGACTTAGAGGGCAACAGAAGTAGTACTTCGTCGCCTGCTTCGAATTTCCGTGCTTTGGATTTGATGTCAAAATACGTTCTGTATTTATCCAAAATCACCCCAGAATTCTTGATGGCGAGTACGCAAATCCATCACCTACGCATAGGAGGACTTAATCTCCTCATCAAGCTTGGGGTTTGACCATAATGCTTTTAGGATGCTCATCGGCCCGCGGACGTTTTGTCCGTACAGTAGCTCGAACGGGTAAAATCTGAGCGTTCGGTGTAGGATTTCTCGACACGAAAATAAAGCCACGGGGAGGTAGCGGTGACATTCTCGTGGTTGAGCGTGGCAGAATTTCTTGAGAACTGATTTGAGAGTCCTGTTTAATTTCTCGCACATCTCATTTGAGGCGGGGTGTTAAGTTGTTGAGAAAAGGGGTTTGACCAGCAGGAGCTTTCCTACATACTCCATCAGTTCTGAAGTGAATTGACGGCCTCTGTCCGATAGGATCTCCTTCGGGATTTCTACTCGGAAAAAGATAGAAATCAACGCCTCTGCACACGAAATAATATCAATGTTCTTCAAGGGTACCGCATCCGGGAAACGAGTGGCACAATCTACGAGGGTCAAAATATAGGAATGTCCGTCACTAGACGAGGGACGGAGATGGCCTATCAAATCGATCGCGCCCCTGAAGGAGGGTTCAGACACGATTGGGGTCTTCTGAAGGGGAGCTGGGGTAACACGACCTTTGGCGCTGACCTTTTGACAGATGCCACAGGAATTGCAAAAGTCGGATATTTCTTTGGCAGCGCCTGGCCAAAAGAAATATTTGAAGATGCACTGGGTCGTCTTATTATGGCTGAAATGCCCAGCCATTAAGCCGTTGTGAGCCATCTGCAGAACTTGACGTACATACGTACTGGGTACACACAGGATAGAGACCGGGGCGTTATCTGGTCCTACAAAAGATCGATGTAGCAACGAATCTTTTTCTATGTAGTCAATTCATCTATTCCCGCGAACGGTTTTGGGCTCCTTTTTTGGCCTTCTCCAACAGGGGTTGCAAAGAAAGGCAATTCTTTCGAGCTTCAGCAAACTGATCATTGTTTGATAACTCGACGTCCATGTTTGATGATGACGGCAAAGGTACCGGGGTAATGGTATCTTTCTCAGCTTGGGCATTGGTGATCACTGGTTGCGCGATGGGTTTCGGGGAGAGCTGCGCACTCTGTCCGATAAGAACAGAGCAAAACTTTATCGGGGTGGCGACTTCATCGTCCTATCCTGTGAAATACTGACACTGTATGTAGAACTTTACCACAGAGAACTTAGTGGCACGACCTAAAAAGTATGAACGTTCGCAAATCTCTTGTGCTGGGGACTTACTGGAGGCAACAGCTTGTCCGAGACTACTATGCATGTGAAACCCGTGTCTCTTACAAAGGTTGCACTCAGCACCCATTTATCGTGCCATTCTCAAACTTGAGCTCACCGGGGGAGCCCTTATTGAACAGGAAGTTTACCTGTTGTTCCGAGTGAGAGGGAGCAACTGGCGACTGCGATGACGAGGCAGAAGAGTTATGGGAAAGAGAAGCGGTTACCTGGTGGACCTGTTGATTAGAGGTGGTCCTTAGCTGCGAGTTCTGGGCACAGTTATAACTAAGGTGACCAGGGGCGCCACACGTAAAACTTACGATGGGTTTATGCGGGTAGTGAGACGGCGCAGAAGGGAATATTGGAGGCTTTATGTCTTTTTGTTCACGCTGAGCATGGAACTTATTAGGCCCAAACCTATGTTTGGGGGGATGACGGGGGGACTCTTCTTGATCTCCTTGGGATACAGGTCGTGGCTGGAACCGTGAAGGTCGGCTTATCTACATACTCTTTAAACGTAGAAGCTCTTCTATCAGTTACGAAGGCCCTCGATTCTCGGGGAAGGGTAGCCATGAGTTGATCCCTTAAAATAAAGTCGACTAATGACTCATAGTCGTTAGTCACTTGTGAGGAGTCCAAACAAAACTGTAAGTTGCGGCGAAAGGTGAACCCAAATAGCTTAAACGTTTGTCCCGGCTGTATCCTAGCCGAGCGGAATCTAACCCGATAGAACTCCGGATTCATATTAATAGCAGAAAGGAGCTCTGCTTTTAGGGTTGAATAATCTCTCCGAAGGGAGAGAAATGGAGATTTCACGCAGACGAGTGTTTAATAGGTTGAAGTAGACGGGCAACTCCATCTGATTCTAAAACCCAATTGTTGACTTCGAAATTTGTTCAAAGTTGGTCAGATAAGAAAAAAAATCTTATCAGTCTGTATACGCGAGGAGTTTTAACGAGGTTGCTTGTGGCTGATGTTTACGTGATCCCACAGAAGTTATTTACACATGATCACCGCTTAATTCTCTCTCGTGCTGTCGTATTTGTTCTATCTCTTCTGCTTCTCACTGTGTTTGTTCTTTCCTTTCTGCCCACGTTCGTTTCGTTTTTCCTCTTGAACGTAAGCAATTAAATCCTTTCCTGATAGTCCTAGGATCTGTCCCTGCTTATGAAAACGGCACACGAGAAAGCTTACCAGAACAAGTGAGGCTCTTCCTAACAAATATAACTTACTTGTAATTAACAATTAACCCCCCCAAAACTTACTAAAGGTTCCAATTAATTATGCACATCAGAAAAAGGAAATAACTAACGAGGGAGCCCGACTCAGAACTAAGTCTTCTGGTAGTTTTACCACAGCAAAACCAAAATTTGGCGGCTATTCTTGCCGTTTAATTGATGGTATCTTAACCCATGTAAATACGCTCAACTAAAAAATATATAATTGCCTATTAAAAAAAATTGTCCTATTATTTTTGCTTGAATATTCTTGACACATGCAACTGTATAGAGTGGAAATAATGATATTTAAGGAAATAGCAAAAGATCATGTAGGGTAGAATCTTAAAAAACCCAAAGACCTGACGCCAGTTTTATATATATATATATATATATATATATATATATATATATATATATATATATATATACTCGATTTCATCAAAATCGAACAATATTTACTGGTTGCTATATGGATCTTAACTTATTAGTCTGCTGGTAAATTAATTTTTGGGATAGAAATGAACAGCCTTTGCAAATACTAGTTTATTTGAAACAGATATTGGTGTTTAAAAACAATTTAAAAAAAGTATATTTCTATTAAAGTGAAAAGAAAATAGTTAAATGGCACATGATTCTTTTTGACACAAATAATACTAAAAATGCTGATTAAACATTGATCATTTTGAGCATGAGGGAAAATTGTTGTGCTGGTTTGCCACAAGTCTGAAAAGCAACTGTTTTTGTTCTTCATCTTTTGTTAGAGATACATTATACGATTTGATAAGTGCAATACCTCTTTCTGCTGGATCGATAACAACCATTAAGTTAATCGCTCGACGTTGAAATTCTTGAAAGCACGTATTCTCTTCCCAAGAACTTGGGTTAGTCTTCAGGAATGTATCCTCTGCAAACTTGTATCCATCTTACATTAAAAGATTGAAGATTAACTTAGTTTTTTGAGTTACCAGTTCATGCAAGTCCAAATCCTCGATGTTTTTTTGTAAGATTCAATCGGCGACAACTTTGGTGTTTTCGTTACGTTGGAGATTGGTCTCAGCATTAATTCTATGATTGAAAAATGAAAGACCAACAAGATGTTCTTCAAGATACCAAAGGTTTCTGTGAAGGGTTGTGGTTGCTTCTTTAGATATTGTCTGATTTGGGTACTTTTGCAAAGTTTTAAGAAGCAGAATGTCATTTAAAGGAACATTAATTCCAAAATGGGCTTCATTCCAAAAACGCGAGTAGACAAAAGCAATAAAAAGAGAGCACTCTGTAATATTGGCCTTTTCACGTTCCGTTAGTTTAGTTGATGCTTAAACAAGTATATTTTCAGGACATATATAGCCTTAGCCATCCAGCGTGCATGATGAGTCGCTCCTAGGGCTCTTAATGTAACTTCTGTCTTATCAATGAGACTGCGTCGCAGCAATTCTTCATAATCGTCACGCAACTGACGAGATTTCAAAGCTTCCTGAAAATATGGGACCATTTCTCCTCGAAGATTATGCATTACTGGGTTGACGAATAAACTGCTATCCGCCTCTAAAAAAAGAATCCCTTTTAAGTGACGACCATTGTTCTTTAAAACGTTCAAAGAGACTCCTCTTTGGACCACTTGTAGGCCCAAGTAAAATATTGCAAGCACATGACAGCATAATTTCGAAAATATGATGACGGCACGCAATCCAAACAAGCTCCCTTCCTAATACTTTCTCAATTATGGTACAGGCTCCTTTTTGTATGCCTGTATTTGATGCAGTTGTGTCAAATACAAGGCCTTGAACTTCGTCACGAAGATTCCAGTCATTAATTGATGAAATACATGCCATAGCCTGTTCTTCTCCTGTTGCTCGTGTTATTTTTGGCACACCAAGAAGTTTTTCCACTCCATTTACAGAAACTATTATTGCAATTCGTTCTACTGTTTCCTTTGCTCCATCAATAGCAGGTAGTAGTTTTCCATCCCAGTGAAGAAGGATCGGTCCTTCAACAGACAACGAAGCTTTGTCTTTATTGTATGTTGCCTCTCTTACTTGCTTTCTGGAACGTCGTATAGAACTCCTGGAAAGTTTCATAGCTGCAATATCCTTACCCAAGGCTTGTGCTTTTGATCCAGCAACCATTGTTGCTTTTCTATCCGTAATATTTGCACGATCAAGAACAGCAGCCACACCTGAAATTGTAAAGAAATTTTTTTGAATTTGAAGGACTACATTGTGTATTCTTTTTTTCTAGTTGAAGAAGGTGGACAAAACTCTTTGTCTGCCGCAATTAAACTTTCTCCTTCAGATGATCATGACTCAAAACCTGCATGGGCAGCAGCCTCTGCTTGATTTTTAGAAGTATATACTTTTTCTTTGTATTGTAAAGCCTCCTCATGTCGATATCTTTTGCGGGATTCCTTGGCTGAAGTAATCTTATCACGGTACGACATACTGAAGGAGAAAATGTTCTCTCTGCATCAACAGAAATTGGCGGTCTTTTACATTTTTTACCAGATTTAAAGCATTTTTTGAGGCTATGTCAAAAGTTTTTGAAAGAATAGATTCGAAACTACGCTCATTCATTCTACATGAAAACAGTTCGGTTTTGCTGTTTTTCTTAAAAGAAAGGTATTCTTTATACAACCTTGAGAGTTTCCTAACGCAAGAGTATATTCGCTGTGTGCGAATTCGGGCTCTTTCCCATACTTTTATGACATTTTTGCAAGCGAGGTTGTAAGTTTGTGTCAAAGTCATTGACTCCAATTGATGATGGTACTGAACAACACGAAACACATCACCACATGCTAGTAGTCTTGCATATGAAAGCTCACTAGTATGATGTCCTAAAAGCCAGACTGCTGCAGACGAACGAGTACTTCCAGCCATAATCTGAAACAACAGAAATAAAAATTTATTGTAACTGAGTGAGCTCACGGTTCCCCTCCATTTAGTTATATTTAGAAGATATTTTTTTATACTCTAAAATATCTAAATATATAATATTCATGAAAGAATAAGCTTTCATTTGACATAAATAAATAGGCTCTTGTGTTTTGTAAAAAATTACGGCAGTCATGCTTAATTAAAAAAAAAAAAATATATATATATATATATATATATATATATATATATATATATATATATATATATATATATATATATATATTGTGAATTAAAATATGAACATAAAGTGTGTTAACATATAATTCTAATATTCTTTAATTAAGTCTGATATTGATAAAAAACTGCAAATTATCTATGCACTGAATAAACAAAGTATATTACTTACCTATATAATTATATATATATATATATATATATATATATATATATATATATATATATATATATATATATATATATATATTTGCATAAACCAGCACTTGTATTCACTTGTATTACGTCAACTGTTAAACTTCAAACTACAAATGAACAATTAATCAATCCTCACTGACTTATATAGGAAATGGTGCAATTGCATCACCATTCGGAACGAGTGGGCGTTATTGAGTCATCACTTTACAAAATGGGATCAGAAATCAACAAGCTGAAACAACAATTATTATTGCATCATACGCCGAGTATGTGAATGTCATTCCATCTTTTAGATAATGCAATATCTTGATTTTTTTGCGAATTATTGTAATTCATAAGGAATGAGTTATCAATGACAAATATAGGATAGTATATAAGTAAAAACCAATAAATGCCTACTATTAAAAAGTTCTAATATTTTGACTGAAATTTAAAAAATATTGAGACACATAGCGACCTCTAAATATTCACCAATTTAGTCAATATTTTGCATCAGCTCCTTTAACATCTTGTAGCATAATTTTACCCACGTGGAGAACATTTCCAAAATTTTTTGCATATATTTTTGGACCACCCTAATATATATATATATATATATATATATATATATATATATATATATATATATATATATATATATATATATATATATATATATATATATATATATCGTGGTTTGACCAGGTGTACGCTGTTATACGCACACTGGCCTACTGGCCAACCAAAATTAAGTCTTCACTTGGGGATGGTTCTAAGAGTGCTTTAAATACACAGTTGCTAAGGCCAACGAATATTTAAACACGGCTACAAAAATATACTTTAGTAGGATTAAAGATTCCATAAACATATAGCGCAAGTTAAATGGCAATGCACTTAAATTTTGACGGTTCACGGCTAAGATGAGTGACGCTATCAATTAAATTTGAACCGAAGGATAATTAATTAAGAAATGATCTTACAATTATGCAAGTCCTAGAGCAAAGGGGATCTTTGAGGTTCCACGCGGTAAAGGTGGGAGGAGCGTGACGAAGCGGGGGTTAAATCCCTTTTTACTTTGATGTGCGACGAGTAGGACCAGGGAGATATGTTCGAACTTGAACTTGTGGGCGTCTCACGAGACGCTCAATCCAACTTCAGGAAATTGAAGATGGGGCCTCTTATCCTTAAGAGGCAAACGGAGGCTGCTTCGGGGATGGCTTTTTCGATCCTTAAAATCCGAAGACGTGGTGAGAAGAGTTGAAGTGTGCCTAAAACTATCTTCACGAACAACACTGAGTGACGACTAGCTCTTCCTTGGCTCTTTGAAAATCTCTCAATTCTTCTCTGAAAGAGAATGTAGTCGATTCGCTCTCGACTAACAAAGACGTTAACGGCTAATGTACTGGACAGCGGCTTCAAACACAATCTGCCTGTTAACCTCGAAGTATTGAATATATACTCCGAAATTATCTAAACGGGGAGAGAGATTCAACACCAACAGACTTCCTTAATTGCCTTGGGTCGCGATAAGGGTCCATAGCGGCAAGTCGTGATACCTCCTCAATGGTCTTTTCATTGTTCTAATTTTCGCAGTATATAGGGCAGATAAATGCAGCGCTGCGAACGGGACGTGAGGCCGACTAAATTCCTCTGCGACAATGGCATTTCGCCCTCGCCCGAATTGCTTCGGGAAGACGGTCAACAGCGAACTGGGGAAGTCGGGGGGGGGAGGGGGGGAGGGGGGGAGGGGGGGGGGGACGGAGAACCGAGTTACCGGAGAAGGTGGGAAGAGAAAAAAAGAATTCCTTTTCTCTCTCCTTATTCTTCCACAATTCCTCCTCATATTCCATATCAAAATCCATGGTTTCCTCTTCTGTAATATCGAATTTCTTTTTCCAGTGTTCTCTGAATTGATGTTCAATAGCCTTGTCATCGGTGATCTTTATTTCATCAGTTTTAATGGCAATGTTGGACTTGGTGGTAAGTACCGTTTAATCTCTTGACATGGGACCAAAACTTCTTAGGGTCACCTTCCATGTCCATCCTATCAATGATTCCTTCCCAGATCATCTTTGATTTCTTGCTGATTAAAAATTTAAGCGGCTCAAAAGAAGGTTCCGGAGTTCCCTATCACGATCTGCTGAGTTTCCGTATACATTTATTTCCAAAACTAGTTTCTCTAATCTATTTCTCCTCTGGATAATATCATCGTCCCACTGTGGCACCGGAAGAGTCTTATACTCTACCCTAGGAATGGCCACTCTGTCCTCATCCGTTAATTTAGTCATGATGTTTTCCAAATGTCTATCGAGGTCTTCAACTTTTCCACTTGATGATCTTGTAGGATTTTTTGTAGTCGTTCCAGGAAGCCTTGGGCAAACATCTACGAGTTGGGATTCTAACTTGCATAGGGGACGTTGAAATAATAGTGACCATACAAATATGGCCTGATGGAATATTTGGCCTGGACCCGTCATATGTTTCAAAACAAAGTTAGCATTGGTAAAGATAATATCAGGTGTTGTGGAGAATATTCTCATTAAGTATGTGGGGAACTTTGGGACAACTCTTTGCACCACATTTCATTCATAAGAAGGCTCAGGGAGGCTCCTACCTAATGCCTACAGCGGGCATTAAGTTCGCCGATCAGAATGGTAGAGCTATTCCTCCTGAACAAGGGAAGAAAATTGGGAATAGGAATATATTATCGTCTTGGAGGTTGGTATCCCAGAGTTATAATAAGATCTTTATTACGAGGTATGATTCCTCCAGGTTAACGATCTCTCTGTACTTGATTTCCATACGCATGGCTATTGCAACACCGTAGTACATTTCATTCGTGTGGCTGGTCATAATGGTGTTGTAGATATATATCTTAATAGGATTATTATCTGCATTATGGCCGTGCTCAGAGATTAGGACTATGTGCGGTCCTACTTCTCTAATGATGTTATTGTAGACAAATTTTTTTATCTTCACAGCCATTTACATTGAGCGAAAAAAATCTTTATTCTGTTGATAAATCTCATATTGTATGCCATATTATTCTCCCTGGATGTTTTGTACTTTCGTTGGTTCTTATCGTGCAGGCGACCTCACCTTCCCAGATCATTTCCTTTTGGACTGCTCATGAGAACGATTGAAACATGATTCAGGGCATATTTCGATTTTTCCACCCTTTAATGCCGAGAGCAAGTCTTCTTCGCTGGCATCAAAATCGTAATACCACTTAAATTTCCCTCTGACCACTCCTTCAATTATATCCTTAACTTTGCCAATCTTAACAGTAGAGCCGATCGTGAGGCATATATCTTTATATTTAGGTCTGTGCTTTTATGCATAGGTGCGATTTGCTCGCTTCCTTTGGCCTTCTTGCTTTGTTAATCGCCTTTTGAAATATATTTTCTCTCTGGGTTAGCTGTTCAGTTTCAATGGTTTCAGGTGTTTCGGGCGTATTAAGCTTGTTCAATTGTTCAAACGGGGAGCCCTAGATCTTGATCTGTTTTTTGATGTCACGATAAGGTTTGCTCCCTGTCTCTGTTTGGTATAGTTCACATGAGGGAGAATGGGGTTATCAGGAAACCACATAGGTTTCATCTCGTTTTGTGTTAGCATTCTATTCAATCCAGTGGCGTAGCTTCTAGTTTTGGCTATATTTACAAAGTGAGAATGAATTACGCACATAACCAAATCCAGGTTCATCGACGGGTCTAATTGGAGTAGTGTTTTTTCTTTCTCCTGACATTTTTCCACCTGTGCGTAACTAGTATTTGCCTTGCGAGCTTTTTCCTCCAGTATATTTCTTTTATTCTCGTTTACCATGTTTTTCTTTATGGGGCAAGAAATTGAAAGGGTGCGGTGGAGACCATCACAATGAAGGCATCTCTTGTTTCCTCCATTGGTGCACTCTTTCCCGGTGTGTCCGATGCAGGCACACTCTGAGCACCCTTTGCTCTGGAATTTGCAGTCTTTTGTCGCGTGCTGTTCTAAGGCCTAGCACGAGAAGCTAACCTGTACAGATACAAACGTTTCCCTCTCAATGCACGTCACGGAGATATTAGAACAAAACATTATTAGTCCATCTTCAGACTCCTAAGAAGCCATCTCAGATGTCTGGAAGGTAGCATTGAAAAGGTGTGTATACTCCCCTCCATCACAGTTCATCAATTTGTAAATTTCGTCAACCATTGGCCAGCTTTGTTTTTTGCTTCTATCTCTGTCTTCATTTCCTTGGCACTATGTGATTGGACTCAGGGATCCAAACCGGCAGATAATCGATCTTTGGGTAGATATGTGTAGTGGGACCTTCGGTGTCAGGTGAATTTTGTCGAACTTCGTGCGAGATTTCACGATGAGAAGCTTGTCAACATCTTGGTTGCTATCGCAAATTGCCAAATAGCCATAGAACTTATCCACCAAACGACATAACGCAACTCCTATCGTGGCGAAGAGTGTCTCTAAAACTTTTTTCCTCGTGGGCTTGGGACAGTGCTCCTTCACCCAAAGCAAGATCCTCTTCTCTTCCCTAGGGTCTCCATGACGGCCCGCTAGGGAAGCTTTCTTCTCTTGGAGCCTACCAAGCTCCTATCCGAATAGTGTCCCTATTACTCTTTACTCGTTTCACTTTCTCTGCCCTACGTGGGATAAGTGTCTAAACATTGCCTACCTGCCGGTCCTGACCACTCAGCCCTCTAGTGAAGCGCAGTCAATAAGGAAAAATCAATTTCAGTGATTTTGTAAGTGGTTGAACGTAAATTTTCCTAAAAATCTATCGTGACGCTGATTGGGCAATTTTTGTAGCGCTTAAGTTTAAACGTAAAATTTATCTTAAAGCTGATAGAATAAGTTAAACATAAATTTGCTATTAAAAATCTGCTTAGCAGTGATTGGTTCATTTTGTATAACTTAAGTTTTTGTAGAAAAAGTATATATAGAGAAGCATTTTGTCGCTAAAGGCAGTAAGAAATTTTGTTCTTACTTGTAATACCAGTCTACGCTGCCGCCGAATAAAGCCTTCGTGAATGCAGCTCTAAATTTCCTTAACCTTAAAAGGAAGCAACGATCACCTAACTCCCCAGCCTACCAAACTACAGGAGAGATTAACTTCTCAAACCCATAAGCTCTCTCACTGGCCAATCAGCGATCTGTATTAAACACCGCTAGATAGAAAAACTAGCGGCCTAACCCTATTTAACAATCTCACTGGCTAATCAGCGATCTGTATTAAACACCGTCAGATAGAAAAACTAGAGGCCTAACTACATTTAGCAATCTCCTTGCGCATCCAAATCTGATGTTAGGTTTCGAATTAGTAATATTAGAAGTTTTATAAAATTGCGGGGGAGTGGGGGGTATGAGGGCCAAGTTCCCCATTTCGAAAATACCTAATAATGTTAATTTTTTGGCGGAAATAGTCTAAAGTATTTGGCGCTATTGTCGTCTTTTGGGGTATTTTTTGAAATGGGGGACATACCCCCACTTAATTGTATGGGATGCACCCCTACACCCCCGCACCTAAAAAAAAACTCGCAATATTACTAAGTCGAAACCAAACATCAGATTTGAATGCACAAGGCGATTGCTAGATTGGCCAGTGGGATAGCTGACCAAAACACAAAAAAATTAGCAAAATAGCCCAATAAATCGCATGCAAAATCATCCGACCATAAACTGAACAATTACCTTTTATTTTTATTTGAGGCTTTGACAATAACTGTGTCAGTATTAAGCGGCTATGAAATTTTTGCAGCAATTTATTTCCTCTGATTTTTTCAATTATCTTTTATTCTCCAGGATTGCATACAAAGTTTTGTTCAATAAATTACTTACATTTATTCAAGAAAACCAAACGTCATTATCTTCAGTAGTTAAATGTCAATATATGAAGAGCCTTCCTTTACGTATAGCGTTAAATAAATCAACATAATTCCCTTTGCCAGGAATAACAATATTTATTCACCCCAAAATCTTACAATCCTATATTTATTAGTCTTTGTTTTTCGTGTTTTGTCCAAACTTCTTACTGATAGATTAGTCCACCCTTCCCTGAATCCCTAGTAGTTTCCTGCTGAATTTTCTGCTGATATTTTGAATACCTCCCTTCCCTTTCGTCTGGAATATTAGCATCTGTCTTACAGCAGATCACCCTATCCTGAAGAACTGAGCCTAATTACAAACGACCCGACAAATTACCGGCCAATATGTTGCCGTAGCAAGATGTTCTGCATCTCGCATTTAGGTGTCCATCTACCTTGCAACGCCATTCTTCTGTGGCCAAATAGTGTGAGGAAATTGTTTATCGGCGGACTGTTTGCATACTCGTAGATACTTATACATTAATTGCTTATACCATCTACACTGAGTGGCTCTCAAACAACTTTGTGAAACTCAACCAAGACAAAACAGATATTATTGGAGGCATTACTGCGGATGTGGCTAGCTGCAAAACGCTTCCTCCCTATATTAACCTTGGCGTGCCTGCCATTTTCGTTTAACCGAAACAACAAAGAATTTAGGCATCACTTTTGTTAGCCAGTTATCTCTCAAAACTCATGTTATCAACGTATGTAAATCCTATGTCTGCCTCCTCTATAATCTAAGCAGCATCCGTTCCCATTGTGACAATGCAAGGTTTGAAATTGTCGTTCATACCTTCGTTACTTCCCGCATATATTATAGCACCTCCCTTCAGGCTGGATCAAAGTCTTCTACTCCAAATTGGAGTTCGTGTAAATCCGCTGGCGAAGCTTTGCTCTTTTATCCCCCCCCCCTCCTGCTTCTCGAACTTCATTGGCTGCCCATTCTATACATAATCACCTTTCTCTTAGATTGACTCTATCGCAACCTCTGGAACTTTACGCTCTACCTCTGAGCACCTACTGATTGTTCCTCGTAGTCTTATGTGCTGCATGAGTGATCGTACTTTTTCTCTATCTTTGCCCCAGGAATGTGGTAAGATCTAGTTGCTGCGATACGCTCATCCCGCTCCCTAGGTACATTTAAATGTGTCTCTTCTCTCTTGCCTCACCATTTGTGATTATGCAGGGGCTTTGCGAGGGCCCATAGTCTAGAGGATCTTCATACCCCCACAAATCTCTGTAGTTATTTTAAATTTAATAAAGCCACAATAGGTTAAATGTTCAACAGTAGGAGATGCGGAATTGGTTACAAATTATTCTTTCTTTAAGTTTATAAATTTGGTAGAGGAAACCTGGGGCCCTTATTCTCCATAGATACATTGTATAGGAGTTACTTTTTTAGCCTTGGGAAATGGGCGGTACGATTTGTGATCCATCAAGAACAGATTCAGAAACCTAAATTCTAGGGATGACGAGGCAGATTCATAGCCTCCAGGAATGAGTTCGAACCACCATTATATGAATCGCGAAATGCAAAATAGAACCACCTTGGGGGATATTTGGAAGAACATCTATATATTTGCTATAGTAAATCTAATAAAATAGACAATTATATAAGAAGAATATCCAAAAGGTTATCGGAAAATGGGACTTAAAAAAACCTTTAGGTCTAATTTAAATTCTTAGTTTAGGAACATAAACTCATACCATCATTTATGGTGTATATAAAGAGGATTTTTTTTTTTTTTAAAGAGCTATATAAAGAGGAAGTGATTTGATGGATTGACAGGGGGAAAAAACAGGAGTTTAAGAAGAGCCCCTTTTTTAGCAACATGGTCTCTGTTAAAATGGAAGCAAGGATAAAAAATAAAAATTTGAGTGCAATTTTGCTTTCCCTAAAGCATCGATGATTCCATTCTTTCACCCCTTTCCCTTGATTCCCAGCCACAGCTTAGCAAAGTAGAATCAAAGCCTATGATTTTAATGAAGTTAAGCCACATGCTGTGTACTTAGTCACTGGATGGAGTCCTGACCCGGATCGAGTTAACGGGCGCTGCCATGTTCTGTCGATTCCCTTGGTTCGGATTCCACGTTAAACAGTAGGTCCCAAGTGAGAAATAAAAGGAATCTTAAATGAGTTCAGAGCTAATTTCATTTATTGGACTTGCATTCATTTTAACTGAGATACTTCTGAAATTAAGTTTCTTTTTAAGATCCTGTTTATTCCTTGGTTATCCATCAAATGACTCATTTTTATATGCACTCTTGGGAATTTAGCGTAGGGGTTTCTTGTGCCAGGACAATAATTGAAAGTCTTTGTTTTGATATTTTGGTAATTCTTAGTTTCCGTGAAGGATTTTGAATCACCTCGTTTAAGTAAGGGTAATTCTGCTCTCTTTTCAGCAAAGTCGGTAAATGTGGTGGAGCATTTGAAGAATAGCCGGGCCACTTGATACAGTTACCGCTATTTTTTAAATCAACAAAACTAGAACCCCTTTTGTTTAAATGGGCCAATTTGAAAATAACCTGATTAAAATGGTAGATCTAAGTTAAAAAATTATTATTACAAATTTATGGAAGTGGAGCTTCCGGAAATTTGACAAACTCTTCCACAAGCATGTTTTTAAAAATGCAATTATTTAGCTTTTAAAGACACTTTTGTTTATAAATGTCTTATTAATGCAAATTATCATCTATTCACTCCGACGAATGGAAAGCGTAAAGAAAAATCTGTAGGATCACTTCCTAAGATGAAGTAAGACACTCAAAGACACCCACAAACTGCGCACTTTAAAATTTAATGAAAAAATAACAAAAAATAACATTTGAACGAATGGAACCCTTAAGGATAAGCGCTCGAAAAAGAGCACTGTTCCTGCATTAAAATTACCCCTCCTTTTGCCACGGTCCGAAAGGTCCGAAAGGTTAATTCTTGACCTTTATTTTTGTTTCCCCTAAGCTGGAGAGATCTGAGCAAACAATGCAATACTAAGGTTAATTAGTGCAAACTACAAAAATAATAACAAGCGCCCCAAAATACAGCCAGACCACGTAAAGAAATGAGGAGAAACTCATTCACGGTTGCTTAGGAGTGGAAACTCGGAATTTAAGAACCATTGTTTTCCAGTTATGGGGGTAAGCTGAGTTCCCTTTTGTGAGTGGGTTTGGTTACCAAGGGTGATTTGTAACCGAGGTTTGGTACCACCCCTCGGTAGCTCGATAGGTTTCTTGGTTCAGCTTGTTGATTACCGGTTTTATTTTTCTGGGATTTCCTCGTACTCGAGTCAATGACTACAAAAGGTAGAGTTCTCTTCTTTCTTGATTGTAGGCTGGGTAAAGGTTATGGCTGGCTCGATGTTATTGCGAGTCATGAAGTCGCCAGTTTATAGGAATGGGGTAAGTGTGTGATGGAGTCTGGCCGAGGGTGGCGCGCGAGGTATCGAGTGCTTGTAGGTAGGCCTATATTTGTCTTCAATCAAATTTGTTCTGACTACCAAAGTTTCCCACGGGGAATACGCTTTTGGGCTGCGTTTCAGAAGGAGCCTCGCTAATCACGGGTTAAAGAAAAGGAATTCGAAAGGAAAGCGGGTATAAGTAGGTTTTATTCTTAGTTTGGGCCTACCAAAATTAGAGAAAGCGAAATAGTTCGAGTCCTACACGGCTATGTGTAAGTTTTCCGTTAATGCTAGATAACTGAGTTTAAGGTGGCAGGATTCAAGAATGAGGGAACGGATTCGTGACGCTAATAATAGCAATAAACTGCTAATTCTCTCTCTCTCTCTATCTTAGTCTCCTTCATCTGTGTGTGTTTATATATATATATATATATATATATATATATATATATATATATATATATATATATATATATATATATATATATGCCTCTCATTTCCAAGGGAAGTGACCTTTTTCACTTGACCTGGGCGCAGGGCGGAGCCAAAGATCAGGTATATGTTCGTCAGTTTCTTCGTTGGGCGGAGTTACAAGAGTTATGTGCATCTAATGAACCTACATATTTTTCCACGTTTGGGCCTATCCTGTATCAGAGAGATTGTTTGCCTTTTATAATTCCTCGGAAGTTTTAACCGGTTAAGGCACACATTACCCTATATTTGTTCAGCTTGCCCTGTTATTTATCATTGAGATCGTTTCCGTCTCGCAGCTGTTTCCTAGCGTGGATATGTTTGTGTGATGCCACCTGAGAACTCTAGCTATCCGTTTTGCTCAATTCATACTTTCTCAATAAATATACAATTGTGATATAGTATTTCTCTTTATTTTACATTGGTTCGCTATCTATTACATGGCATATTATTTCAGTAATTCATGCGTGTACCCATTTTCAGGATTTCATAGATCCACCGGACGCCCATTTTGTGGTTGCTCCTCACTAGGCCTACCTATCTTGCACTTTGGGTGCCACAGGCCTGCTTTCCTTCCTTTTCGGGTGCCACAGTGTGATCAGTCATTTCCTCATAGGTATTTAACAGATTACAAATGGAATTAATTTTATTACATTTGGCATGAGTTCAAATAATAATTAATCATAGACTCTAATTACATTACTTTATTTTACAATGTTTTACTTTATTATTGAATTTTACAATTGTTGTATTATTATACATAAGTAATCTAACAGGATTGAATTTTTTTTAATATATCTCTTCGTTAAGAATAAAATTTATTAAGAGCGTTTCAATACTCGTAAATTAAAATTTAAGTTTTTTGAGTTTAATTTATATTAAATAGTTTTGATTTTAATCACAAATATCCTTATATTAACCTAACCAAAATAACTACATTAATTGTTTTTTATTATATTAAAGTTATTTGATGGCTAATTATTTCAAATATTTAATCAGCAAACACGAGGATAGGACTGGCAGCTGATTGCTTCTATTATTTTATTATCTATTTATTACCAATCGTAAATATTTGAAGCTAAAAAGCTAAATTAACTATTTTATGAATTAATTCTCGTAACACTTTGACCGTGAGTCGTAGAATAAGCACTATTATCAAACGGTTACACATTGTAATTGTCTATTCAGTTACACGTGAGACAGCTCAGTGAGAGATTGTGTGCCGCTCTGTATACATAGGTGATTACTCTCGTATTCTGCAAATGACATACAAGTCTGTATACAAGGGCTAAACAGACAGTATGTAAGCTTTTTTTGTCTTTCTAAGCTTGTGACTGTTCAATTTATTTTTTATTGACTAATTATTTTCTTTCTTTAATCTCATCATGTCTGTCTCTGCTACTTCTCGTCTTGAGTGCCTAAACCTCCCGGAGTCCTTTTGTTGTATATCTGGCAGTTTTACCATTCACAGTTTTACCATTGAGCCTATTTGCTAGGAGAGCCTATTTCGTATATTTTAAATTAAAAATTGATGATCAAGAGAAGTCAATGTCCCTCACAGGCTGTTCAAGCAGTCTATCGAGAATTTACAGATATGGAGATAAGTTGGCATTTTGTATACTTATGATTTGGCGAGAGCCAAAAGATCATTGCACATACTCTTCCTTTTGTTTAGTGAAAATTTTATGATATAAGAAGAAAAACGTGTAAAAGCGAGAATTCTAGTCTACCATCAGTTATACGTCCAGTGCCTCATTCAGCTGAAATCAGTGCCAGTTTTCGTCCAACTACCCTCTCTTGAGTATCTGTATCGTGATTAAGAACCCAGTGAGAGCAATGATGTAGATTTTGAAATTGGAGATGACTCAGCTCGTAAAGGTTTCTATCAGCATGAGTTAGATGATTTAGCACGATATTTGGGAGTATTAAAAAAGGCTTCAGAACTCTTAGCATCAAGACAATGAGAAAAACTTGCATGAAATGGAGTGAAATTAACATACTTTCGATCCAGATACATTTCATTTCTGCAGTACTTTCTAAGTAACAGGAGCTTTGTATACCTCCATATCATACAAGGTCTACTGGATGAATTGGGAATTCCAATCTACAACTCAACTAAATAGCGACTGTTCATCGATAGATCAAAGCGGAGCTTAGTCTCCCCTCTTCCACAATGGCAAATTATATGGTGCAATCCAAGTTGTGCATTCAGTTAGTCTTCGTGAAGAACAGTGAGACATAAAGAGAATTATATAGTTGTTGCGATATCACAAACAAAATCGGATAATTTATGTTGGCCTTAAAATTACATGTTTTTTTCTTAGTCAGCAATGCAGTTGCACGAAGTATCCCTGCTCTTTGTGCATGTGTGACAGAAGAGCTTGAGAGAAGCTGTGAATAGAGATGAATTGTCCTCTAAGATCTGACCGCAAACCTAATGATCCCGACATTCTACATTAACCACATGTTGCCAGAAAGAAAATTATATTCCCACCCTTGCACATCAAACTTGGTCTCATGAAGCAATTCGTTAAAAGTATTGCCAAATGAAGGCGACTGCTTCAAGGACCTATTTTTCGTATTATCTTGGTTCTCAAATGAAAATATAAAGGCCGGTGTGTTTGAAGACAACATATTCAGTAGCTCATCAAAGATGAACATTTCATTGGAACAATGTCAGAACTCATAGATAACGCTTGGTTGCCCTTCAAAGACCTTGTGCAGAACATTCTTGGAAATACACGAGCAAATAATTACACTGAAATTATACAGGAACTATTGGAGAGCCACAAAACACGCGGTTGCAACACGAGCATCTAGTTACATTTTTTGCATAGCTATCTTGCTAACTTCTTGGAAAACCTAGGTGAAATCAGCGATGAGCAAGGTGAACAATTCCACCAAGATTTGAAGAGGATGGAGGAACGCTATCAGGGTAGATGAGATATAAATATGTTGACTAACTATTGTTGGAGTATGTCGAGGTATACCTGTATAGACTAGCTCGGCGCTCAGAGTCTTACACAAGTACGGGCAGACAGTTGGCCACAGGCCGCTTGAGTTATGTCGGGGCGATAAATAAAGAGTGCGAATTACGGTTGACCGGGTTTAGATTAATGGCTTGCCAAGTTGCAGTTCAAAGGATATATAAAGACAATACCCGAAAATATAATTTTAATATATATATAAAAGGGGGAACAAATTACTTATGGTAGTTAAATTAATTAAGTGAAGATTAACGAGGTAATCTAGGGATGACTATACACGATCGCTTTACCTTCAAGCGCGGGCGAATTGTATGGGGGGGTGGAAGACAACGGCGCAGGTCTTCAAGAAGATACTTCGGGGAGTCCTGACTAGGAGGACTTGAAGATGGGGCTAGATTACTTCGTGATGAAGAATGAAATTTTCTCTGCTCAAGAGAGACGTAATCTCAACTCGAGACGATTCTACTGATCGGCTGAGAGTCTCAGTCTCGAAAGAACGGGAATCTTGAAGGGGATGGTGAAGATGAGAGGGCTGCACAACTCTCCGGGAAGAAGGGGGCTCGATAGCTTTTTTCTGACCAGGGGCCAAAGCTAAACAAAGGTAGATCTGCTAACGAGATCTTCGACGACGCATGACGACGAGTTACGGGGGGTCACGAGAAACAGACGGCAGCCTGGACGGAGTGAATGGCGGGCTTTCACTCTCCTCGAGAGAAGGTGATCTTCGGGTTAAATACCCGGTTGGTTACTCTGATAGACGCCTCAGGGCCTTGAGGTCCCGAAAGGGTTCTTGGCGTTCCAGACGATCAAACTCGCTTCGCCATATGGAAGTGAGGTTAATATGGCCGCATACGGCGTTATCGTAGGGAAGGGGGGACGATTGGCGTCTGAAAAAACAAAGCTGGGACGGAAGATTAAGCGTGTGACGGATTTTTCCTCGACTTTCTAAAATCTCACACTAGCTCATGTGTTCTTGAAAGAATAGAGAGGTATTTCAGAGGGTTCTTCCACTCACGGTGGTCCTACGAGGGCATTCCCTCACGGGGTATAAAGCTAAGTTGTCGACATATTAAATACTCCAGGAAAAGATATGTGTAAAATTTCTCCTTGCCTACTTGCACACGATTTGACTTAGAGTAAAAATATCCTCTGTATGAACAAAATTAATTATTATTTTCTTCTATTCTTTCTTATTATTTGTTTAATTATTGTTTTATTATTTTCCGGTGTAGATACATATCTATAAATAATGCGATTAATCAGCAGACAAGGTTTTTTTTACACCATCCTGTAATACGATTACAGATTGAATATTGTACAGATAAATATTTGGATTTAATCTGCGTCATTCAATGTATAAAAGAGCGATTTCCTGTTTATTGTGTACAAACTGTAGAATTTTATTTGTAGATAGACAATGTTCTAAAAATTCTGGTCTGCTAATCTGTTGGTGCGATTCCCTCTGGATCGAAAACCTCCGGAATGAGCGGTTAATATGACGGTGCTAAGAATAAACTAGAATAAAAAAAATGAAAAGACAACAGAACCACAACGAGAAAAACTGCTATTATCTGATTGGAGTGATTCACAAACTCACACGAAACTTCCTTGAACAAATATCGATGAGAAGCGTTTAAGTATCACTCCATATTTTAGCTTACATGTCCTTCGAGTCACTAAGTTGCCTAATTCCTTTTGGAGAAAAGAGAAAAATTCGTAAATAGTGAAAACGATTTTTTTCCCTACGTGACTCTGGGATGTATAATTTAATTACGGCAATTTAAATCTAGGTAGTCTCAAAGTTCTTATTCTATGGGGATGACGGTAACTAAGTGATGGAAATGGCTTCTTGTTTACTACGTACTTTTCGCAGTGATGTACTATTGTGAAGGATTTGTCTTTTGTTTCGGGAGAAACAGCTTTGTTTGTGCTTTAGTTGTAATATAAGAACTTTTAATGAGTTAAACATAACACGAGCAAATAGAATGATAAATGATTGGCTTACCTTGGGAAAAGGACGAATACTGTATCCAGGGATTTATGATATTTCGTTCCAGAGAATATCGTTGCCGTCTGGAGTAGCTTATTCCTCTTGCTAGTATTTTGGGTAAGCTATCTTTAACTTTCTCTTGTAACAATGAATTTACAGAAAAAGACGTCCAGAACGCCTTTTGTTAACAATACGATGAAGTTGACTGTCGTAGAATGACTCCCGACGATATACCATATATCACTATTCGTTGAGGGAACTTCCTTAATTATCTCTAGAGTGCGTTTTTACTGTCTGGCGGCCGATATTATGTATCTTCAAAATGCTTAAGAAGTGGAACTGAGCTCAAGGATAATAATATTGCTATCATTAATAAAATAGAGTTTTATTAATAATAACTATCAGCAAACACAAAAACGGAAAATATTGACAAACAGAATGGAAAGGGTCGTGGAGACTCGGGCTAATCCAGGGATTTAAGGGATCAAAAAAGGTAAAACAAATATGGAGTTAAAGAGATGGGATGGTTCGATAAACCATTTAAAGCACAGGATAGAATTGACAAATAAGGGATCAATACTCAAAAGGTGACACTTGGCTTACGTAACTTCATTAGGGTGCAGTGGAAGGTACTTGAAGGAATATTCGGTCCGCTGGCGAGTTCCAGCCGAAGGGGGGGGAAAAAAGGATCCTGACGTGGCGTCTTGGAAAGGAGAACCGTTACTCGACGAACGGCTTGACGAACAATGGCTGTTCTAGGTTGTTCTATTCTGAACAAAGGGGGGGGGATGAGAACCGTCTCTTGTCTACGGGCTCAAGAACAATGGCTGTTCTAATGTTGTTCTCCTTTGAACAACAGGGGGGGTGAGAACCGTTTCTTGGCGAAGGGCTCAAAACGAACAATGGCTGTTCTAATGCTGTTCTCCTTGAACAACAGGGGGGGGGGATGAGAACCGTTTCTTGGCGAAGGGCTCAAAACGAACAATGGCTGTTCTAATGCTGTTCTCCTTGAACAACAGGGGGGGATGAGAACCGTTTCTTGGCGAAGGGCTCAAAACGAACAATGGCTGTTCTAATGCTGTTCTCCTTGAACAACAGGGGGGGGGGGGATGAGAACCGTTTCTTGGCGAAGGGCTCAAAACGAACAATGGCGGTTCTAATGCTGTTCTCCTTGAACAACAGGGGGGGGGGATGAGAACCGTTTCTTGGCGAAGGGCTCAAAACGAACAATGGCTGTTCTAATGCTGTTCTCCTTGAACAACAGGGGGGGGATGAGAACCGTTTCTTGGCGAAGGGCTCAAAACGAACAATGGCTGTTCTAATGCTGTTCTCCTTGAACAACAGGGGGGGATGCCTTGGGGACTTGGCGTCACTAAAGGCTCGAACCTTTGGCACTCAAGGAATATTGTCCTCCTTCTGGACAAGTGATGGTGAATCTCGAGGTCGAGGTCCCTTGGCGCACAAAGGGAGAGAGGGTCGTGGTGATGTTTCGCGACGAAAATCTGGATCTCCAATCTGATCTTAGTGGTAAAGTTTCCATATAAATAGCCAGGACATCTCCTTGGCGTGGGGGAGAATGGGGTGGAAGCTTCGAGGGAACGCACAGCTGGGCCAGAGAAAAATGCCTTATCTGTCCATAAGCCTAACTCGATCTGGCGAGGTCGGCGTATGGGGGCGAACGGGGGGGACGATAACCTCCTTGTTTAAACATTGGCGTCCGGTAGCTGTTGATAAGACTCCAAGCCTCGAATCGAAGATGCACGTGGGTAGCCTCATGGTTTTCAATAAAATGTGATAGAAGTTGAAATGAATGCAGCTCTGAACTCGTTCTATCACACCCCTCCATTCCAGGGGAAGTTGTCACTTCGAAAAAAAAAGAGAGAAAGGACAACGATAGAGCTCCGTTGTAGGGAACTCGTTTTCTTGTACCAACCGTATCTTCCTGCACCTAACTATTATTACCTCAATACATGATTATTTTGATCTTTAGATTACAGGGGAAAATAACCTTTAATACAACTTAATCAAAGAAAAAAAAAAAGGGCATGGAACAATGAAATGATATAAACTTAGTACATACGGGACAAAATAATTTATACGTAAATTAATAAGAACAAATATATAGACATACAAAAAAATTAGACATTGAGCGTTACAAAATTCAGACATATACATTAATTAATTATATTACAAAAGAATCTTAAATTAAGTCGTACAATACGGTATATACCTACATGGAGATACTAATCCTATGAATACAATTATTCTACGCTATTCGGTAACGCATTCCTACTGAGTGCGTCAGCGACCTGGTTATCGGAACCTCTTATCTAATTTATTTTAAACTGATACTCTTGCAAGAGTAAACTCCAGCGCATGATGCGGCCGTTTGAGTGTCTCAAATTCCTAATATAGGCTAACGGACGGTGGTCGGTTCCTATTCGAAATTCTTTACATATCAAGTACAGCTTGAATTTGTCTATGACCCAGATAATTGATAGAGCTATCTTTTCTCTAGTGGCATATCTCTTTCCGCGTGGTAATAATTGACGACTAGCATATGCAACTGGATGACTCGTTCTGTCATCCACGTATTGAAGGAGTACACCTCCAATGCCCTCGTTGATCACGTCGGTCTTAACCCCAAAGGATTTTTCCGGGTTGGGCAACTTAAAAATGGGGGCAGAAATGAACTTACTTTTGAGCTGATTAAAATGGGAAACAGCGACATCATTCCAACGTAAACGATCGGAGAAATTCTTTTCCTGAAGGGGGCATAGGGGGGCCGAAATTGCAGCGAAATTCGGAACAAATCGCTGATAGGGAGAAGCTGATCCTAGGATCGATCTTAATGGCTTCTTTGTAATCGGGAGGGGCATGTCGGCGATTGCCTTAATCTTGTTCTCTTGGGGACCTAACTGGCTTGGTCCTATTTTGAAACCCGAATATTTAATGGGTTCGTGAGCAAAATAGTATTTGCTGGGGCCAATGGTGAGGCCATTTTCACGCAGTTGCTCGAAAAGAGCTAATAGGGCGGGTAAATGGTGATTCCATTTAATTAGTTCTTGTATCTGACTCTTCTGACGTGGTGTCAGCTGCGCGTCACTATCCAGGTCAGAGGGTTCAAAAGACTTGCCTGGTAGGGAAGGAGGAGGGTAATCGGCATCAGGTTGGATGCACACTGTCTGGATTACGTTAAGGGACTCCGCGGGGCAATCCTCTTCAAGCGCCGATGCTTCGTCCAGTTCTACGAAGGTATCTCCATGGGCGCGTTGGGGGTTCTTTTTTTCTTGGGGTCCACGGACAGTCTCCGTGTCCTTGTCTGGGGCCTTATCACCTAAGGGTGTTAGTGATTTACACTCCTTTTGTGCCGTCCTAAAGTCCTGGTTAGGGGTCTCCGAGAAATCGGACGGTATCGGGGTTCTGATGGGGACGGGCTCCTGGGCTTCTTTCTTATCTCGGCCTTGAGGAAGGGCGGCCTGAAACACAGGGTCGAAACTTACTTGGGGGCTCTGTCCTATAAGTACGGAACAGAATTTTATGGGTGCTACAATGACTTCAGCCCAGCCATTATAATATTGACACTGCAGGTAACATCTAGCGACGGGGAATCTGTTCGCCCGCCCAAGTTGGTCATGTACCACCGCAAATTTTTCGTGGTTAGAGGCCACTGGGAGGAGTTCGTCGGACACGATGAAGCATGTACATCCTGTGTCCCTGACGAGAGTCAATACTCGACAGCTGTCCACGCTGCCCTCCTCATATTTCAAAGTTCCCGATGAACTTTTACCAAAAACAAAATTTACCTGGTGGCCTGACGGAGGGGGAGAAGTTTCTGCTTGGGTCTGCACCACCGGGGGAGCCGGGGTTGCATTAATCTGGTGAACTTGGTGGGCTGGTCCGCTTTTAAGCCTAGAATTTGGGGGGCAATTCCAGCTCATGTGGTTTTCTACACCACAGGTGAAGCATATGGTTGGTCGCTTCGGGAAGAGAGATGGAGGAGAAGTCTTAACGGGAGGTTTGGAGTCCCGTTGTTGGTTTTGGGGAAAGAAGTTTTGGGGTTTTACGGGGCTCGGAAACTTTGTCAGCTTTCCTGGGAAGGAGCGCGAATCCTTCCTTCTTTCTTCTCGTTGTATTTCTCTTTCTCGTTCCTCTCGTTGTTTTTCTCTTTCTCGTTCTTCTCGTTGTATTTTTCTTTCTCGTTCTTCTCGTTGTATTTCTCGTTCTCGTTCTTCTCGTTGTATTTCTCGTTCTCGTTCTTCTCGTTGTATTTCTCGTTCTCGTTCTTCTCGTTGTATTTTTCTTTCTCGTTCCTCTCGTTGTATTTCTCTTTCTCGTTCCTCTCGTTGTTTTTCTCTTTCTACCTCTTTTCTTTGATATTTTTCTTCAATCCAAGCTAGTTTAATTTGATGGTGAAGGTACACTTGTCTTATCCATTCCTCTCTTATGTACTTAATTAGTTCTTTTCCGGAAAGTCCCAAGGATTCTCCTTGCGCTTTAAAGAATTCGAACTCAGTCATCTTTGCACTTGGGGGCGCAATAGTCAACCAACTAAAATTCCTCGCAACAAGAATTATGCCTCTATAGAATTAGCCTACCTAAATATGGGCACTGACCTATTCGTACTTGGTTTCTTACTCTAAATAACCACTGACTAAAATCACGAAAAAACACAAACAAATTATTATAACCGTTCCTTGAGCTACTCCAGCTTCTTAAGTTTAAAAAAAAAAAGGGGATAGCAATCGTTAAAACAAAAGGGAACTACTATATTCTATTATTATAACGAATAACACTATGCTTTACTCGACTGAGACCAGTGTTTGCAAAGATATAGCGTTAAACCTTACACACCTGATACCAAATTTAAATAGTATATATATATATATGTCGTAGAATGACTCCCGACGATATACCATATATCACTATTCGTTGAGGGAACTTCCTTAATTATCTCTAGAGTGCGTTTTTACTGTCTGGCGGCCGATATTATGTATCTTCAAAATGCTTAAGAAGTGGAACTGAGCTCAAGGATAATAATATTGCTATCATTAATAAAATAGAGTTTTATTAATAATAACTATCAGCAAACACAAAAACGGAAAATATTGACAAACATAATGGAAAGGGTCGTGGAGACTCGGGCTAATCCAGGGATTAAAGGGATCAAAAAAGGTAAAACAAATATGGAGTTAAAGAGATGGGATGGTTCGATAAACCATTTAAAGCACAGGATAGAATTGACAAATAAGGGATCAATACTCAAAAGGTGACACTTGGCTTACGTAACTTCATTAGGGTGCAGTGGAAGGTACTTGAAGGAATATTCGGTCCGCTGGCGAGTTCCAGCCGAAGGGGGGGGGATAAAAGGATCCTGACGTGGCGTCTTGGAAAGGAGAACCGTTACTCGACGAACGGCTTGACGAACAATGGCTGTTCTAGGTTGTTCTCTTCTGAACAAAGGGGGGGATGAGAACCGTCTCTTGTCTACGGGCTCAAGAACAATGGCTGTTCTAATGTTGTTCTCCTTTGAACAAAGGGGGGGGTGAGAACCGTTTCTTGGCGAAGGGCTCAAAACGAACAATGGCTGTTCTAATGCTGTTCTCCTTGAACAACAGGGGGGGGGGATGAGAACCGTTTCTTGGCGAAGGGCTCAAAACGAACAATGGCTGTTCTAATGCTGTTCTCCTTGAACAACAGGGGGGGATGAGAACCGTTTCTTGGCGAAGGGCTCAAAACGAACAATGGCTGTTCTAATGCTGTTCTCCTTGAACAACAGGGGGGGGGGATGAGAACCGTTTCTTGGCGAAGGGCTCAAAACGAACAATGGCGGTTCTAATGCTGTTCTCCTTGAACAACAGGGGGGGGGATGAGAACCGTTTCTTGGCGAAGGGCTCAAAACGAACAATGGCTGTTCTAATGCTGTTCTCCTTGAACAACAGGGGGGGGATGCCTTGGGGACTTGGCGTCACTAAAGGCTCGGACCTTTGGCACTCAAGGAATATTGTCCTCCTTCTGGACAAGTGATGGTGAATCTCGAGGTCGAGGTCCCTTGGCGCACAAAGGGAGAGAGGGTCGTGGTGATGTTTCGCGACGAAAATCTGGATCTCCAATCTGATCTTAGTGGTAAAGTTTCCATATAAATAGCCAGGACATCTCCTTGGCGTGGGGGAGAATGGGGTGGAAGCTTCGAGGGAACGCACAGCTGGGCCGGAGAAAAATGCCTTATCTGTCCATAAGCCTAACTCGATCTGGCGAGGTCGGCGTATGGGGGCGAACGGGGGGGACGATAACCTCCTTGTTTAAACATTGGCGTCCGGTAGCTGTTGATAAGACTCCAAGCCTCGAATCGAAGATGCACGTGGGTAGCCTCATGGTTTTCAATAAAATGTGATAGAAGTTGAAATGAATGCAGCTCTGAACTCGTTCTATCACATTGACCTTTTTGAGAGAACTGAGAGAGCCGACGCTTTTTCTTTTGCACCGGAGCTTGTCATGAGTCACGCGATATTAAATTTTAGTGAAAAATGTAACACCTGGTTAACATCAAAGTTTAGCCAAGCAAAATTATCATTCTCTAGAAAATTACTGAATATTTCCTCTTTAAATTAATGATCATTGAAATAAATAGAATAATGAAAATGACAATGACATCAAACATAAAATATTATATTTTCCCTCTTAACAGAAGTGCAATGAACCATTGCACAAATAAAGATGTTAAAGGAAGGTAAAGTTGAAAAAAAATGAATTTAAAGAACACTCCATTATAGCTACTCTCTTAAGGTTTTGCACCATTCGTGCATTCTGTCAACGCATGCTTTAGCAGCTAACCGTTTAGATCGAGTACCTAGTGCATTAACTGGTGAAGTATCATTAACATTTCTTGAGTTGTTATCCTTAATACTAATTGTTCCATTAACCAAATCATTTACTGAACTTTGATTAGATAGACTTTGATTTGAAATATTTAAAGAATCTGTTGCAGAATAACCGGAAGGAACATCATCCTTACTCGTTTCACGTTCAACTACTACATCATCTCCAGTAACAAATTTCTTACAGAATTGATCACCGACACCTGACGAGTCATTGTGAGCATGTGTCAGTGATAATTCCAGAGGATATAAATGATTAATAGAATGATGACCAATTTGTCCATCTCCTCTTTTGACTTTAAACCTTCTAACTTTATTGTCACATCCGACAACTAGTTCTATTATTCTACCTAATAACCAGTATGGGCGTGGTTTATTAGACAATTTTATTAAAACTACATCACCAGATTTTATTCTATTAAACCAATTATTTTCATAAAGTTCTCTATAATCTGTCTAAGGCTTAATAGGTAATTTTCATACCATAAATCTTTAAAATATAAAAAAAACTTTATTGCGAAGTTCAAAAGACTCAAGTAGTCCCTCTCTGGTCGGAGGATCTTCATCCCATATACTATTATCATTAGAGTCTCTTATAATATGAAAGGATTTGTATTTATTTTCAAAAGGGAATTAGGGGTAATGATTTCTAAGTCATTATCAGATGACCTATATGTCAATGGGCTGGAGTTAATAGCAGATTGAATATCTGCAATCACAGTCAGAAGCTCAAAATAAGAAAGTCTTGCTCTTCCTATGCTTTTATATAAACAAGTCTTAATAGTACGGATGAGACGCTCCCAGGTAGAACCAACCCAAGCTGAGTAAACTGGTATCCTGATATGTTTGATATTAAAGTTTCTAAATTGATTATTAAATTCATCTGTGTCCATTGCCTTTTCTAATATATTTCCACAAGATACGAATGACCTAGCATTATCACTATAGAGAGTAGATGGGACACCATACAAATTAACAAATCTAAAGAATGCTAGGATGAAGCTACGTGTCGACATATCTGGGACTAATTCAATTTGAACAGCTCTAACATTTAAACACGTAAAGACTAATAAATACATTTTGATGTTCTGGCCAGTTGAATCATTTACCCAAAGATGACCAGTATAATCTATCCCTGTATGATTAAAGGGTTTAACAAAATTTACTCTATGTTTGGGAAGATTAGTCATCTTAGGATATTTGAAAGATAGTGAATTGAATTTATGACAAATCATGCATTGACGCAGTATTTTTTTGACAATCTGTCTCATACGTGGAATCCAAAATCCTCCCATTCGAACAGCATTCAACGTTGATTGTATTCCAAGATGTTTACATCTGCCATGGTAAGATTCTACAATTAATGTTGTGCGACGGTAATCCTTGGCCAGCAAAATAGGATTTACAATGTTGTAATCATACTTTGCCGTTTTCCCGATTCTACCTTTGGATCTTATAACCCCCTTTTCATCTAGAAATAAATCAAGTCTATTGACTAGTTCAGGCACTTTCTTCTTATTTTGATTGATATTTTCCAAATATTGCAATTCCTGGTGAAATTTAGATTTCTGCATATATTTAATCTAATAGATCTTTCCTGTTTCCATAGGTTCCGAAATAATTTTCTGGCTCAAGTTGATAAAATGGAAAATATATTTAGTAACACCAAAGAGTTTATTTAGAGAAGAAAACCTATTGATATCCAAAATATGGTTTTCTATACTATCGTGACTTTTAATTTTTTAGTAGTATGATAAACCTTAACAAGTTGTTTGCTTTCTTCTGATAAACAACCTAAGGAATTGACTGGCCATGAAATGGGAACAGTAGAGAGCCATGACGGTCCTTTGAACCATAATTCTTCCTTACTTTCAAATTCTTTGACAGTTAATCCTCTGGTGAGCAAATCTGCAGGATTATTTTCTGAATTAACAAATTTAAAGTTCATATTAACTTGATAATTTTCTATGAGAACTTTCTTGAAAACTCTAATATCTTTGATTCTCTTCATAGTAAATACACTTTTTGTTTTCACATTTTCCGTTAGTAACCAAGATAGTACTATCTGTGAATCAACTGATATACATATATCTTTAAACTTTATGGCAGGCAAGGAATCCAATATTGTAGGAAGACATTTTAAGGCTAAGTAAACCGCCATTAGTTCCAAAGTAAGCAGAGTTCTTGGTTTCAATGGAGCCACTTTAGCCTTTGCATACAGAAGTTGTGAGTTTCCATTGCTTACATTGTATACAGTAAAACCATAACATAGCTTAGAAGCATCACAAAATATGAATAAATTATTAATGTTATCTTCAGAGATGCAAGTTCTAGGAAAAGTTAAATGAAAGATTTGCTTAAAATCAACCTGAAGTTACTGCAACAGTTTTTTATATTGTTCTGGAATGGCTTGATCCCAAGAGAGTTTCTCTGCCCAAAGCTTTTGCATTAGAATTTTACCCCGAGTTGTTATAGGCAAAATCAATCCAAGTGGATCAAATAACTTTGAAATTTGAGATAAAATATTACGTTTGGTGTTTGCAGCTTGATCGATATCAATAGCTGCTAACTGAAGAGCATCTTCATTTATTAAGTACTTATAACCAAGCACTTTCTCACAATCATTATAATGTTGGACCATGCAGTTGTCTCTAGTAAATGCATCTCTTAGCCCTTTGCAATTAGAGTTCCAAGTACGCAACTCGAATCCACCTTCCTTCATCCTCGCATCAGATTTCTTATAGAGATCAAGTAGTTCTTCAGAATTTCCAGTGAGTATTAAGTTATCTACATCAAAATTTGAGTTTATGATACTTGTGCAATAATCCTTGGGATATTGGTTAACATGATGTTTAATTACATAATTTAAAATGAAGGGGCTGGCATTAAACCCCAAAATAATAGTTCTATATCTGTATGTAACCAATTTGCCATCTTCCATCATAAAAAATGAAAAACGCTTTTTATTTTCTTCATTTGCCAATTGAATTTGCAAAAATGCTTGTTTTATATCACTAAGCATGGTGTACCTATTAGATCTGAATTGTAACATTAGTTGGGTGAAGTTATTCATTAAATTTATTTCAGCATATGCTGCTTCATTTAAAGATGGCTTGTTGTTAACTTTAAGAGAACAATTGAAAACCGGACGGATTTTGGTAGTAAAATTGGGTTCAGATTTTATGACTGGTCTATGAGGAATCCATATATGTTTGTGATATATTTCTGGTGAGATATCAACCTTTTCAATGATTTAATCCTCTAATTGTCTTTTAAAGACCTCTTGATAGGCCTCCAATTGGCCATTCTTTTGAAGTTTATCAACTACTTTGTTGAGGATTGTGATAGCAATGCCTTCATTTGGTGGAACTTCTTTTATGATATTATGATGCCAAGGCAGGGCTACAAAATATTTATTGTCCTTGAACTCAATCTTGGATTTAAAATCTTCAATTTTCTTAGCTTCGTATTTACTTTGATCTTGACTCAATTCAGTGCATCCAACCGACTCTAAACTAAACATGTTTTCTAATCCTTGTTCTACAGAACAATCTGTAAATTCAGTATCAAATAGATTGAAATACGTTTTCCTGGGTTACCTGACAAAATTTCCATGAGTAGAGGGCTCCTCAACCACATAAAGCCCAACAACCTCCATGAAGTTAATTGAAGTATTTGTTACTGAAGATTTATCCGCAGTTGCATGACTAGTTACTTGAGATGGATTTAAAAAATGCATTATGTTCCCAAAGGGCACAATACCTGTAGACATAAGACATGCTGTTCTATTTATACATTTTATTTTTTTCCATTTTAGGAATAAATTGAATCACATCAACTCCAAGAAGTCCTTGTAATGCGATATTTTCACCATGTTCTGCTAGAGATTGATCTGCCATTTTAAAACCTTCAGATATTATGTTGTTAACAGCTATGGGGAGATCTGATACATGTAAATGGATATCAAATTCACTATCAATTAAGATAAGCAATGGAAGATCTTTATAGCCAGGAATACTAACGTCCATAACACATTCTTTGAATTTTCTCTTATTTGTTCCGAGAAAAGTTTTTACATCATAATTCAAATATGCCCAATCAAAGGTATCACATTTAAGAACATCCATTACCTCCTGACTTAAATAAGATCTCTGACTGCCATCATCCAATAAACATTTAACGTTGTAAGAATTTCCTCCCCTTTTAAATCTTAATTCAATTATAGGCAACAAATATGGTTCATATGTAGAAGCACTCATGTTGATGCAAAGATTTGAATGCAGAGATGTATCATTTTTGGGTTTGTGACAAAGTGCTGATATGTGACCATAATATTTACAGTAATAACATGGAAAACTAAGTTTATTATATTTTCCTGGACATGTCTCACTTAAATGTTTATTGCTAGTACAAAAATAACAGAGTTTTAATTCTTTACATCTAGCCTTTCTAGAATCTAAAGTCTCATACTTGGAGCAAAGAAACATAGAATGTCCCTGAACTGCACAAAATTAAAAAAAATGATCTGTTTCCCTAGCAAAGGTTACTGATGTTTTAAAATTTTCTAGAGTAGATGACTTAAGGTGATTCTCCATTGATTTAAAGTCAAAGGGTGGCTTGTTTTGCCCAGAGTTAAAGTTAAAGGAGGGCTTGTTTGGTTTCCAATTGAAATTATTCTTGGAATTAGCCGAAAAATCTTTACTTTCAGCAGCAATTTTATAACTACTAGAAGAAGAAGTCCTAAGTAGAGTTTTGACTATGTCGTTATAATGATCAAAAAGATTCACCACTGTAGGGTAATTAGAATTTACTTTGTGCACTAATTCTCTTTTTATGGAGGCAGGTAACTTGGAGAATAATATATGACTGATAAGTTTGCAACCCGACGAATCTTCCTCCAAAAGATCTATATTATAAGTTTTAGGATCATATAATAGAGCTCTACTTTCACTTATATACATTTTAACATTAACAAATGTATTATCAAACTTAGGATATCTACAAATTAATTGTTTGAAGATTTCATCTACAATATAATCAATATCCAAAAACTCCTCTTTAAGCATTTTAAGTGCTATTTCATAGTTATCATCTGTTATTGATAAATGAGAAATGGTGTTAAGGCATGATCAGAAAGAAAGCTTCCTAGATAAGTGAGTTTCCCAGCATCGGATAAAGATTCGCAAGCATCTATACAATCTGGAAACTGTTGTAAAAAGTTCTTGAATTCAAATTTATCACATGATTTACCACTAAATGTTTTACATTTAAGTTCAGGCTTTTTAACTTGTGAAAATTTACGCACATTATCTGATTTAATAGGGTTTTCACCCCTTTTTAAAGCTGTGGAAATTTTAGCTAACTTATCTGTTATACCTACCATATAGGCAACTTGACTGTCCATTTCCTTAACTCTATTTTCATCATCCTCTGGCAATTCACCTTCGTCAAACAAGTCAATAATTAAATCATTCACTTCATTAATTTTAACCAAAAATTTCAACATATCGTCCTTTCTACTAACAAAGATATCTTGAGAAAGTTCATCTATATCTATAGTCTCTAAATTCTTTAAGGCAGCTGTTATCCTACCTTTAAATCCAGCTCTTTTCTTAACTAATGCATTGAGTCGAATTTCTAACTCTGGTTTAGATGACATGGTGAAGAAATCAAGGCAATTTACTATAAAGTAACTAAAAAATACCACAAATAAATTAGGCACACTATTCTGCACAGAGTAATCTTAATTAATTATAACGAGCCGATGCAATAGAGAAAACAAAGGTCCTAACTAACTCTTTAAACAAGGAAAATACAAACAAATTATTCACTATAGTACAATCTATAACATTTGTAATAACCGCAACAAAATATAGAAATAAACTATTACCCATTAACCTTTTTACTTGGTTATATTTACTAAGTTAAATCCAAATAATGATAGCGATTTCAGCAGTAAATTATTCCTAATTTGTAACATCCATGTCAAGAACAAATAAAATAGATCACTTATAAGAAAAAACAATAGGCTTTAGAGTTTTTATATATTTTAATACGATATCGTACTAGATTTAGAACAAAATGCAATATAACAAAATAAATTTTACTCTAACTCGAATTATACAAGGAAAACTAATAAATATAAACAAAACAAAATTAGCACTTGGATATCTTAACAATCAACAAACACTGGGTTTCATTAAAAAGTGAGAGGGCGAGGGAGAAAATATTATAAGATATGTTTGATAACCAAATGGAAATGAATCAATAATTTGATATGCTCTGGAAGTTTTAATATAAGAACTTTTAATGAGTTAAACATAACATGAGCAAAGAGAATGATAAAAGATTGGCTTACCTTGGGGAAAGGACTAATACTGTTTTCCAGGGATTTATGATATTTCGTTCCAGAGAATATCGTTGCCGTCTGGAGTAGCTTATTCCTCTTGTTTGTATTTTGGGGACACCCGTGGTTCCATGTCCGTTGCATTAACTTACAGTCCATAAACAAGTACAAGCCCCAGTGGATGCGCAATTCATGCGCATCTACCTACACTCTCTCTCTAACCCACATTCAACTTCCCACTTACTTTCTTGACATTCTTTAATTTAACAACAATAATTACAAAAAAAATACTAAACTCTTACATACAACATGCCTTTTGTCCTAATCCAGGAATCCCAGGTAAACCTTTCAATCACACCTAAAATCTTTCCACAGCTACAATAGCGCAAAGCCTAATGTACATAGGGCATAGCACAATTTACCTTGATACACAAGAACATCACATTTTACAACAGCACCCAACACAGGAACACTCCTACAAAACAACCACACTACTACATTCTAACCAGTTGCCATAAAGGTCAACAAAAGCACATACAAATTTCAACAACAAGAACATCCCGTCTTGCTCCTCCCATCACTACCCAGAGGGCTTTTTGCCAAACCTGGAGCCACTCTTGCCGCTCCCGAACAGCCTGTTAAAACAAGCCAAATGGTACACATATATATAAGTGTGTACCATAGAATCGAAATAGTTAAAAAAAATAACATGTTAAAAACATAGGATGATATAGTAACATTAGATAGTAGTAGTTTAACACCGTCGGTAAGCGGAGTGGCCTTGAGCGGACCTTAGGATCTTTGTTAGTCCTTGTTTCTGTAGTCCTATAGTTATTAAAGGCTGACCTCAATGCCCATAATCGCACCTGATTAACTTGGAGGCATCGTATCATTGAACAATTCATTCGTTAAAGATGATGGACAATAGAAACAACCAAAAAGAATACCCTCACAATGCAACCACAAACCCTCACTTCCATACTAGAACCACCTAGTAAATCCTCCATTAACTCCAACCCAGCCACTAGCAATCCACATCGAGTTTCAACTAACCCAACCTATCCACGGCTAGAGCTAACGACCTCTAACAAAATAACCTACACTACCTACAACAGAGTCGAGTGGAGCGAATTCAAAACACAAAGAGAAAACACCATCTAAATTCGTACTCAAACATTTTTCATGCTTCTACCAAGACATCTCACACCTCACCAGCACAACTCACCAAGCAAGCAAAAAATATATCCAAGACTTCTCACTTTTCACCAACACAATCCTCCAAGCAAGCAAGAAATATATCCAAGACCTCTCACACCTTACTAACACAATCCACCAAGCAAGCAAGAAATATATCCAATACCTCTCACACCTCACCAACACAATCCACCAAGCAATCAAGAAATATATCCAAGACCTCTCACTCTTCACCAAAAAAATCCACCAAACAAGCAAGAAATATATCCAAGGGCTCTCACTCTTCACCAACACTATCCAACAAACAAACAGGAAATATATCCAAGACCTCTCACCCTTTACTAACACAATACACCAAGCAGGCAAGAAAGATATCCAAGATATCTCACTCTTCACCAATACAATCCATCAAAAAAGCAAGAAATATATCCAATACCTTTCAGTCTTCACCAACACAATCCACCAAACAAGCAAGAAATATATCCAAGACGTCTCACTCTTCACCAACACAATCCACCAAACAAGGAAGAAATATATCCAAGACGTCTCACTCTTCACCAACAAAATCCACCAAACAAGTTAGAAATATATCCAAGAGCTCTCACTCTTCCCCAACACAATCCACCAAACAAACAGGAAATATATCCAAGGCCTCTCACTCTTCACCAACAAAATCCACCAAGCAAGCAAGAAATATATCTAATACCTCTCACTCTTCACCAACACGATCCACCAAGCAATCAATAAATATATCCAAGACGTCTCACTCTTTACCAACACAATCCACCAAACAAGCAAGTAATATATGCAAGACTTCTCACTCCTTACCAACACAATCCACCAAACAAGAAAGAAATATATCTAAGGGCTCTCACTCTTTACCAACACAATCCACCAAACAAACAGGAAATATACCCAACACCTCTTAGTCTTCACCAACACAATCCACCAAACAAGCAAGAAATATATCCAAGACGTCTCACTTTTCACCAACACAATCCACCAAACAAGCAAGTAATATATTCAAGACCTCTCACTTTTCACTAACAAAATCCACCAAACAAGGAAGAAATATATCCAAGACCTCTCACTCTTTCCCAACACAATCCACCAAAAAAACAGGAAATATATCCAAGACCTCTCACTCTTCACCAACAAAATCCACCAAGCAAGCAAGAAATATATCCAATACCTCTCACTCTTCACCAACACGATCCACCAAGCAATCAATACATATATCCAAGACGTCTCACTCTTTACCAACACAATCCACCAAACAAGCAAGTAATATATGAGACTTCTCACTCCTCACCAACACAATCGACCAAACAAGGAAGAAATATATCTAAGGGCTCTCACTCTTTACCAACACAATCCACCAAACAAACAGGAAATTTACCCAACACCTCTCAGTCTTCACCAACACAATCCACCAAACAAGCAAGAAATATATCCAAGACGTCTCACTCTTTACCAACACAATCCACCAAACAATCAAGTAATATATTCAAGACCTTTCACTCTTCACCAACAAAATCCACCAAACAAGGAAGAAATATATCCAAGACCTCTCACTCTTTCCCAACACAATCCACCAAAAAAACAGGAAATATATCCAAGACCTCTCACTCTTCACCAACAAAATCCACCAAGCAAGCAAGAAATATATCCAATACCTCTCACTCTTCACCAACACGATCCACCAAGCAATCAATAAATATATCCAAGACGTCTCACTCTTTACCAACACAATCCACCAAACAAGCAAGTAATATATGAGACTTCTCACTCCTCACCAACACAATCGACCAAACAAGGAAGAAATATATCTAAGGGCTCTCACTCTTTACCAACACAATCCACCAAACAAACAGGAAATTTACCCAACACCTCTCAGTCTTCACCAACACAATCCACCAAACAAGCAAGAAATATATCCAAGACGTCTCACTCTTTACCAACACAATCCACCAAACAATCAAGTAATATATTCAAGACCTTTCACTCTTCACCAACAAAATCCACCAAACAAGGAAGAAATATATCCAAGACCCCTCACTCTTCACCAACACAATCCATCAAACAAACAGGAAATATATCCAAGACCTCCCACTCTTCACCAACACAATCTACTAAACAAGCACGAAATATATCCAAGACCTCTCACTCTTTCCCAACACAATCCACCAAACAAGAAAGAAATATATCTAAGGGCTCTCACTCTTCACCTACACAATCCACCCTACAAGCAAAAAATATATCCAAGACCTCTCACTCTTCCCCAACACAATTCACCAAACAAGCACGAAATATATCCAAGACCTCTCACTCTTCACCAACAAAATCCACCAAACAAGTAAGAAATATATCCAAGAGCTCTCACTCTTCCCCAACACAATCCACCAAACAAGCATGAAATATAGCCAAGACCTCTCACTCTTCCCCAACACAATCGACCAAACAAGCATGAAATATAGCCAAGACATCTCACTCTTCCCCAACACAATCGACCAAACAAGCATGAAATATATCCAAGACCTCTCACTCTTCCCCAACACAATCGACCAAACAAGCATGAAATATATCCAAGATCTCTCACTCTTCACCAACACAATCCACTAAACAAGCAAGCAATATATCCCTCAACAACATTTAAAACATTAAAATCCTAACTTTACATTTCACAAACAAGCCCTACCTATCACAACAACGGGAAGAACGCCAAACCACCTTAACAGGAGAATAAATACTCTATATCAAACAAAAGGAAAACTAGAAACCTTCAAACAATTAATCCCAAAACACACATCTCCCAACTCTGACAAACTATAAAAAAACTCAGACATTACACACTCAACCACCCCTACACATTAATAACATCACCCGAGAAAAGAAATCTCAAGTCCATCCGAGCAATACAACCAGTTCATCACTCACTACTCCAATCTCACATAACCTCACACCACCGCAACAATAGAAAAAACCTTCCAAAACTACGCAAAATGCATATAAACCTTACCTTGTATCCACAGCCATATCTGCATTCACAGACCCGTTAAACTAATCCTAGTTACACAACTTCATCTCCCCATTTGGAAACAGAGATCATCTCTATCTTCACCACTTCCCTCCCCCGAACATCTTCACCTTCTAGAGACAGATCTCGCTTCTTTTACCGGTCTCCAAAAATTGTATAAAAACTAATCCTAAACAAGATTAAGCCTATTATATCTCTCTCTCACACACACAACATGGATTCAGGTGAAAGAAATCCTCAACTACAATATTAACCACTCTAACAACATCATCCAAAACCATCCCCTTAACCAGTCATGACCGCAATAAACATCATTAAAAGTTTGACACCGTCCCACGTCACATCCTCTTACAAAAAAATGGACGCCAACTACTCCACCAATGACAAAAAAAATGGAGAGCAGACCTTTTGCCAACAGACTTGGCCAACTCCCTCAACACAGAGCACAATGTGAAAGGAAACAGCCTCCCAAAATAGGTCTCCCATGTCACCATCCTCTTCCCCCATACTTTTCAACTTTTTCATGCCTGGCATATCCCTCCCCACTACCCAAACAAGACGAGTAAACATCTACGCAGACGATTGACCATCACAATTCAACCCACCTTCGTACCCTCAGCCTCCCACAAACTGAAGAGTTACCTACACCTCCTCCAAAACTGGTTCACACTAAAGACAATGTCCACCTCTCCTCCAAATTCAACAATCACCCTCTTTAACCCTTAAAATCATCCCTCAAACTAAACCCACACAAATTACTACGCGACCAATCTCCCCCACTCAACCATATTCACACAATACTTGGTGTCTCTCTATACCCACACATATGTATTCTTTGCTCAACACACGCAAAACCACCTCAAAACAATATCCAAACTCTGCGCCCTCAGCACACATACAAAAACCAACTTTTGGACAATACAAAGAAATCCTAACAATCCTCTACAGACAGTTCGTCCGCACGACACTGAACTACGCATCCCCAACCTGAATAATCGCAAATAGAAACCTTCTCAAGAATCAAACAGTGCAAAATAGTGCCCCACGCGTTGCAAGTTGCTCCACAAAACCTACCTCAATACATCACCTTCATGCCGAAACAAAAATCCGCCCAATCGAAGACCACCTAAACATGATAGACACAGTTATTAGCTAAACTGAGATACCACTAGCACGTCCTCTTAGAACACGCCAAAGCATCCTGCCACCTTCTACACTCAATTGCTAGATAACATACCAACACCCTACCGAACCGGAGAGGGCGCGCGCGCGCAATTCCCATTACTATATAAACTAAGGTAGTTGCAAATCCATCTGGATTTGCATTACGGATTCCACAAAATTTGTTCCACACAAGAAGGCGCCAGGTGTGTGATATGCAATCATACTGCTGATGTCATATTGAACATTACATGCCTCCCCAACCCCTACTCCCGCAGGGATATATCCTTTAATTGTGATAATTGTGGTGGTTGTGTTAGTCCAAAGAATTGTGTGTCTTCCACTTTCCTAATGCTCCTAGTAGTCGCCCTAATAGACTTTATTGGTTAAATTATTTAACATCTTTAATTTCACTACCTTGGGTTTTCCTATAATATTTTTTTTGCATAAATGCCCTCGTTGGTTTTCGTTTCTAGGTTTTATGCACTAAGAATAAAATATTAGGCTTTATGAGGAGGTAGAATGAATATCCATAACGTCTTCCGGTGCGTGGCCCAAAATGTGACTAAGTCCAAATGTGTTGGTTTCCTTTACTCTGCCAAGTGCCACACACTCAAACGTTTCGTTCTTGCAAACGCAATGACGTCATTAAGCAGGGATGTGGCAGACTCCGGTCGTCCATACCAGTAGTGGCGTTGATTTGTGCCAACCACATGTGTGGAATTGGTTGAGTATGGTGGTTTTAGGTAATTTGAAAATAATTCCTTTTTCCTTCCACGAAATTTCTTAATTTTATCCCAGCTTTAAATAAGGTCAGGATGAAAATTCTCGATCCTTGAGAGTTCATTTAAGTCGCAAATTTAGTTTTGTCTTTTTATTAATTAACTGCTTGGTTATATCCTTTTCGTCCTCATTCTACACTTTCATACTTTAGCTATAAATAATGCGATTCAATTTTCTATCAAGTTCCACCCATATGACAGAAATTAGTTCATTTAACGAGGAACAAGCGTCGTTCCCTGAAATTCACACAACAAAATTTCAGACTGCCGACCGTACAGGAATGTCATGTATATGCCCTACCTACCCCACTGAATGTCAGAGAATCTACGGCTATGTCTTATACACATTTTCATAATATCTTCTCCACTTTCTTTACACATCTCTTCTGACAAAGTAAAATCAGGGGCTTCCCTTACACTCATTCTGAAAATTAAACTTTTTTTCTATATCCAACTTTTCCACTACATGGTAAAGTATCGCATTTCATTACACATTTTACGTTTTTTTCTTTTGTAATACGTTGCAAGTTTGAAAAATTCCTTGTAATAGTTTTTGAAAATCGTGATGATGAGCAAGAGAGTCGAAACGTCGGTAAACATATCCAGCCTAATTTCTTTGTTTATCTCATATATAAAAGTTATTTTTTGCTCAAAGTTTGATATATAATAGAGGAAAGTGCTTAGAAACTTCCGCTGATCCTTAATTCCTTATTCACATGGGGCAAAAGTTTAGAAAATATCTGAATAAACTTTTGGAAATTTATATCCTATCCTGGAGCCATAGCGTGTAATTGAAAAGTTTTAGGAAACACCATCTCTAAAAATGTTTCATATTTTCATGAGAAATGGCTAATAAAACTGGATAAAGGTAATCTCGTAATTTTTAACGTATCTTAAATTTCATAGAAAAGAAACCATCAAAACGGGATTATAGCCTCGAGATTAAGAAAATGATGACGTCGGTTGAACTAAACTTTGTGGAGATTTGAATTTGGAACCACTTTCATAATACACCTTTAGTATTTGTAAGATATATTTATACCTATTAAGGGGTTAGTGACCTAATTAATTTGCAATTAAGTGGTTAGTGACCCAGTTAATTTGCAATTAAGTGGTCAGTGAGCCATTTAATTTGCAATTAAGTGGTCAGTGACCCAATTAATTTGCAATTAGATGGTCACTGACCCAATTAATTTGCAATTAGATGATCAGAGAAAAAATTAAGTTGAAATTAAGTGCTGTGACAATTAATTTACAATTAAGTGCTGTGACAATTAATTTACAATTAAATAGTCAGTGACGCAATTAATTTGCAATTAAGTGGTCAGTTACCCAATTAGCAAGCAATTAAAAGGTTACTGACCCGATTAATTTGCAATTAGGTTGTTACTGACACAGTGAATTTGAAAATAAGTGGTCAGTGACCCAATTAATTTGCAATTAAATGGTCAGTGACTGAATTAATTTGTAAATAAATGGTCAGTGACACATTAATTTGAATTAAGTGGTCAGTGACCAAATTAATTTGAATTAAGTGGTCAGTGACCGAGGTAATTAAATGGTCAGTGACCCAATTAATTTGCAATTAAGTGGTGAGTCACCCAATTAATTCGCAATTAAGTGGTTACTGACCCAATCAATTTGCAATTAAGTGGTTACTGACACAGTGAATTTGAAAATAAGTGGTCAGTTAGCCAATTAATTTGAAATTAAGTGGTCAGTGACATAATTAATTTGCAAAGAAATGGTCAGTGACCAAATAAATTTGAATTAAGTGGTCAGTGACCGAAGTAATTTGCAATTAAATGGCCAGTGAACCAATTAATCGCACACCAATTAATCTGCAATTAATTGGACAGTGACCCAATTGGTTTGCAATTAAGTGGTCAGTGACGCAATGAATTTGCCATTAAGTTGTTAAAGAGCCAATTAATTTGCAATTAATTGGTCAGTGACCCAAGTAATTTGAAATTAAATGGTCAATGACCCAACTAATTTGCAAGTAAGTAGTTAGTGACTCAATCAATTTACATTACGTGGTCACTGACACAATTAATTTGAAATTAAGGGGTTACTAATCCGATTAATTTGCAATGAAGTAGTTAGTGACCCAGTTAATTTGTAATTAAGTGGTCAGTGAGCCATTGAATTTGCAATTAGGTATTCAGTTACCTAATTAATTTGCAAGCAAGTCATCACTGATACAATTAATTTGTAATTAAGTGATCAGTTACCGAATTAATTTGCAATTAAGTGGTTAGTGACCCAGTTAATTTGCAAATATGTGGTCAGTGACCCAATTTCTTTTAAATTGTGTTTAGTTACCCAAGTAATTTGCATTTAATTGGTCAGTGACCCAATTTGTTGGCAATAAGTGGTCAGTGACGCAATTACTTCGAAATTAAGTGGTTAAAAACACAATTAATTTGCAATTAAGTGGTTACTGACCCGATTAATTTGCAATTAAGTAGTTAGTGACCAAGGTAATTTGCAATTAAGTGGTCAATGACACAATTAATTTGCAATTAAGTGGTCAGTAACCCTAAATTTTGAAATTAAGAGGTCAGTGACCTAATTAATTTCCTATTAAGTGGTTACTAACCCAATTAATTTGCAATTAAGTGGTTAGTGACCCAGGGAATTTTCAATTAGTGGTCAGTGACACAAGTAGTTTGAAATTAAATGGTCAATGACTCAATTAATTTGCAATTAAATGGCCAATGACCCAATTAATGTGCAAATAAATAGTCAGAGACCCATTCGTTTGCTATTAAGTGGTTACTGGCCCCATTAATTTGCAATTAAGTAGTTAGTGACCCAGGTAATTTGCAATTAAATGGTCAGTGACCCAATTGATGGGAAATGAAATGGTCAATGACCCAGTTAATTTACAAATAAGTCGTTAGTGACCCAATTAATTTTCAATTAAGTGATTACTGACCCAATTAATTTGCAATTAAGTGGTTACTGACCAAATTAGTTTGCAATTAAGTGGTCATTAACGCAAGTAATTTGCAATTGAATGGTCAGTGACCCAATTAATTTGCAATTAAGTGGTCAGTTACTTAATTAATTTGAAAGTGGTTGCTGACCCAAATAATTTGCAGTTATTTGGGTACTAACCCGATTAATTTCCAAGTAAGTGGTTAGTGACCCAGTTAATTTGCAATTAAGTGGTTACTGACCGAGTTAATCTGCAAATAAGTGGTCAATAATCCAATTAATCTGCAATTAATTTGCAGTTAACTAGTTAGTGCCCTAATTAATTTTCAATTAAGTGGTTACTGACCCGATTAATTTGCAATGAAGTGGTTAGTGACCCAGTTAATTTGCAATTAAGTAGCCAGCGACCCAATTAATTTGCAAGAAAGGGGTCAGTGACGTAAGTAATTTGCAATTAAATGGTCAGTGAATTAATTAATTTGCAATTAATTGGTCACTGACCCCATTAATTTGGAATTAAATGTTCAGTGACCCGAGTAATTTGAAAGTAAATGGTCAGTGACCAAATTAATTTACAATTAATTGGTCAGTGACGCAATTAATTTGCAATTAAGTGGTCACTGACCCAATTAATTTGCAATTAAGTGGTTCGTGACCCATTTACGTTGCAATTAAGTGGTTAGTAACCCAGTTATTTTGCAATTAAGTGGTCATGACTCAAGTATTTGCAATTAAGTAGTCAGTGACTTAAGTAATTTTCAATTCAATGGTCAATGACTCATTTAATTTGTAATTAAGTGGTTAGTGACTCTATTACTTTGCAATTAATTGGTTACTGACTTAATTAATTTGAAATTAAGTGTTTAGTGGCCTGATTAATTTGCAATTAATTGGTTAGTGCCCGAGTCAATTTGCAATTAAGTAGTCAGCGACTCAAGTAATTTGCAATTCAATGGTCAGTGACTCATTTAACTTGTAATTAAGTGGTTACTCACCCAATTAATTTTCAATTAAGTCGTTACTCACCCAATTAATTTTCAATTAAGTCCTTACTCACCCAATTAATTTGCAATTAAGTGGTTACTTACCTGATTAATTTCGAATTAAGTGGTTAGTGACCCAGTTAATTTGAAATTAAGTAGTCAGTGGCCAAAGCAATTTGCAATTAAGTGTTCAGTGACCCAATTAATTTGCAATTAAGTGGTCAATTACCCATTTAATTTGCATTTGACTAACCAGTTATCCAATTAATTTTCAATTTATACAATCCGATAATAAATTCAGTCGCTGTTATTCCTAAGTAACACCTTATGAACAAAACAAAGGAGTCATCCAAGAAAGAGGGTATAGGGAAATTGGGATGGAAAATGTGTATTAAACCCCTTAAATTAGGGGTGGAGGAAATAAAGCTGTGTGCGAGAAAAAAGAAAACTAGATAGGAGGTTAAAGACCTCAACCTCACACTTAGCTTCCCTTGTGGTACGCTTAAGCCACGCCGTTCTTGCCATTACCGGGGTAACAAGCTCCTCCTGTGGTAGGACCTAGAACACCTCCCTCTCAGGCTAACTCATCACTTGCTGAACCCAGGCAATGTAGAGTTACGTAGCGCCATCCATCCCTCGCTTCGTGTAACTCGTTCCGCTTAAGGGGTATGTGGATATGGTGCCCCCATATGGAACACGTGTTCCATTTGTAGAGTTCTGGAGAGAGTGGGTATGTGTGCTGTGAAGGCGTGGAGGGAATGAGAGGAGTGGTGTTATTGCCATGTGCGTGGTGATCCGTGCGGTGGTACTTATCCACGCGTAGGCAAGTGTCAGCGTATCCGCCCAATGGGAAGCCATCTGATGATGGTCCTCAAAGTTTGGTTTCCCTGCTCGCTGGGCTCGATTACGGCACCTTGATGTTAGAAATCTAACTCCGTATCTATTCGGCTATCGCAAGTTCCTCCCAAACAAGACTTGGCCTTCTCGCTACCTTATTGAATTATGCGTTGGACTCATAGCGACTGGGTATCGGATTTTATTCTAGCGAGGCAAAACAGTATGTTCGCTGCTGGCAGGGACAGCTGTCTACTGCGCGGTGTGTCGAGTCAGAGGCCCAGAGGCCTCAGGTGATGTAATTCATCACAAGTATAGCCAATTACCGCCCTGTTGTTTCTCTCACTCCACCTTTCTTAGCTCACACTGCACATCACTCTTCTGCCGAAGAAGCTATCGAAGGGATTTTCATTTTCATACTGCCATAATTATATATAATATATTTCGTGGTACACCACTCTATACCATACACTACTCCTATATTATTTGGGGAGTGATTAATCACTACTGCAACACGAACCATTTAAGGACTGTTCTCAGGGATTAACGATCGACCAGGAGGCCAATCTCGAGGCGTTGGGGTTTAAATCCTTAACAAATCAGGCAGAGCGCATAAATGGTTGGCGAGATTTACTTGAATAGGCCGAGAGTATCGTTCAAGGTTAGTTGAAGATGAAACAACAAAAATATAATTTTATTTACAAGTATCAAAATAAGAATAAAAATAGTCAAAAGGGAATTATTTAAAATTAAATAGTCTCTTGATAATTCTTATGAGGATGGATTCTAAAATAAAAGGAATTAATTAGCGTTACTATGCTCAGGTCAAAAGGGGCAACTTGATAATACTACTGTAATAATTAAGGGCGTTTCAATCTTACGTGTCGGTGACTTCGAGGAAGGTCCTGATTGGGAGGAGGCGAGTGAGGCATGATCCTGATGAGGCAAGTGGAGCACGATCCGGATGAGACAAGTGGGGCACGATCCGAACCAACTTTACGAGGAATAGCGATGAAGATAGCTAATCTTCAAAAATGATGTTCGACTGGGAAATGTGGGATTACTCGTAATTCCACTGGAAGAGGAAACTTCTTTTCCTCAAAGGTAATCGATAGAGAGATTTTCTTCGGATCGATTAAACAGAGGGAGACTGTCGCGCAACTTCAAAGGATTGCCGTTCACAGAAGCTACCAATTGAATAGGGGGAGAATCAGGGCTTAGAAAGTCTTGCTGTCTGATGAACGCTCACGGGACTTCGAATCGAGACGATGGGGATGACTTTGAGCTGCGTATGGGACTCACCGATCTCAAGTCAAAACCGGGTATTTGTACGAGTGATCCGGAAGGGGGTGAGGAAGCTCCAAACATCTTAATCCGTGAGGCACACAAAAATTCAGCTTAGCTTTCAACGGCAAGGATTGAAAAAAACAAGCGGCTCGTTCTCTCCTCGTCGCCGGAAGGAGGACTCTGGACAAATTCACAGGATTGGGGGATAATTCCCCAATACGCCCAGGAGTCAAAACTTCCTCGAATGATCTCGAACAGGAAGTGACGTTTTCCATGGCGGTATACAATTGCACATGATCTCCAAATAACGTGAGGACGTCAGATGTATATATATATATATATATATATATATATATATATATATATATATATATATATATAGTATACAACTTTTCTCTATTTACCTACTGTCAATCTTTTTGCATGGAAATGGTAGAATGTATTGATTAATTGATGACTTCAAAATACACAAATATTAACGAAATGAGTTGTGAAATTCGGTAAGTGGTAGAAGTTTTTCTGTTTTACCACCGATCTGCACTCAATTATGATGCTTCTATTTATTAATGGAGACTTACTAATTTTTTTTGCTATTACCAAGTAAGTATAGTAAAATATATTAATAATTACTTAAATAATGCCATCATTCTTTTAAGGTAACTTTACAATAATCTTTGTAACAACAAATCCCTTCAAATCCTCGTTTTGACTCAGATGAAATATATACTTAAGTATTTGCTCCTATCCTTAGTTTCTGTTTATCCTTTTGGTTGATCCATTTCTGGTTTCCTTTTTCTCTGATTTAGCCTCTCAACTTTAGAATAAAAAAGTGCTATATTAGGCAGACACAGTCTTCATCAAAGCCCTCGGAAGGAGCTCTTCTCACATACCGAGAAGGTAACACTTAAAATAGGTGTTCTCTCAGATAGCCCCCAAACTATCATTTGATTGGCCTCTTCAAGAGTCACCCTTACTTGTCGAAGAGAACGGAGTGTTTATTTTTATTCCGTCTCCGCTACGCCTTTAGAATTAAGAAAAAATACTGCAGTAACAAAGGTGAGAAGAGCTCCTTTCGACGACTTTGATGAAGACTGTGTCTGCCTAATATAGCCTTTTAACTGCATAATTAATTATGTTACTGCAATAATTTTTCTTATATATTATATATATATATATATATATATATATATATATATATATATATATATATATATATATATGAAAGGAATAACTCAAAAAGTAACACGAGAAGTAAATTGAAACGAAGGATAGAGGGACAAGGAGAGAGGAAGAGATATAAAATAATGTTAATACACAATCAATGCAATAATTAAATTGACACATCGGGTTCCCATGAAAATGAAAATTGCAAAAAAAATTAAGAGCATAAATCAAAGCTAATTTCTTTAAGAATGAGGTTTTTCATAATAGCACCAATTTTAAAAAAGCCCGGGGAAATATTAAAGTTATCAAATTGGCTTATACATGAACATTCGATGAGGTTTCTTTTAATTCAGTCATTTGAGCGAAAAATAAATTTTGCTGAATTCCAATTAATTAAGTGGTTATTTTCGGACATATGCACAAAAAACGCACTATTATTTACAGCTCTCCTAACATCTGTATATCATGATTTCTAATAACGGAAGTCTCTTTCCTAGATAAATTTCTTCCTTTGCAATTGATGATTCCCATATGAGGAAAAGAAACTGCCTCTGGAAAGTGTTGATAAAGGTGATTTTGAAGTTACTCGTAGTATGGGAAAAATATTTTTTGTATTGTCTAATGAATGATATATTGAAGGGTCCCATTTTAAGTACTAAAAAGAATTTTTGATATTTAGGAACATCATATGACAGAAGACATGGAGAGCAAATTTTGTCCAGAAAATTATTGATTAATGTACAAAAGGAAAGGGCTAAATTTTTTTTTAAAATAAGACGTCAGAGTTTGGAATTCATTATTGCATTAAACTAGGCAATGGCTTCGCTATTAAGATTAAAATTTAAAATCTAAAAAAAACAGCCATGGTTAAATTTTTAAAAATTTTCTGAACTTCGCTAATTATAATAATTTTAAAAAGGAACCATTTGTAATTCTTTGGGTTTTAAAAAATTCACAAAATTTCGATACTTATATTTATTTCTGAACTCCACCATTTTGTTTTTTGATATTATAAAAGAATTATTAGAAATAACTTTGATAAAAAATTTAAATATACTTACGGGGTTTGGGTCTAAAAAAAGAGCTTTTTTTCACGCAAAATTGATTTTATATACTAAAAAAATAACAAAAACATTCATCCCTTAATTTTAATACATTTTCTGAACTTCACGATTTGTAATTATTTTTTTTAATACGCAAAAAACATGTCATTTGTCCACTAATGAAAAAAAAACCATCTATTAATTTTTCACCCAATCTTCAAAAATCCCGTTATACAATTATAGATTTAGTGATGATGATGATGATGATGATGATGATGATAACAAGACTAGCAGCTTCGCCATTCCTCAGTACAGAAGCTGCTTGCGCTTCGCTGACAGACTTTCGGTCTCTGGCCCACGGCCTTTCCTGATTCTTTTTTTTTCTCCATCTAAATTTGCTATAATAATTTCCATGCCAAAATGTTAATAAATTTTCTGAACTTTACCATTTGTAATTCTTTTAGTTTTAAAAAATTAAAAAATTCGATCCTTATATTTATTTCTGAACTTCACCATTTTATTTTCTTTTATATTATAAAGGAATTATTAGAAATACCTTTGATAATTTTTTAAATCTACTTCGGTGACAACCAAATTGAAAGAAAAAAACTCTTATTCAAACCTTAAAAAAATCTCGTTCTTAAAATATAGGGTTATGGAGGATAACTAGATGAGAGATGGAAACCTCTGTATATTAGAAGTTTTACTGTGTTGAGTTTATATGACTTCTCAAAATGACAGAAAATATTGATTCCCAGACCACTTATAGGTAGGCTTTCTGTATATTGAGGTAGATAGTTTGTCGTCCTTAACTCTATAATTTAATTTGGGGAATTTTTGAAATTTTTGAAAATGTTTTTTTTTGCTTAGTGGACAAGTAACCTTTCATGTTTTTGAGTTTAGGTTTATTTGAAACTTTTATTCGCAGGGCTGTCTTTTGTATGTTTCGAGCTTTTATAAAAGTTCTTTCTAAGAGTTCAGAAAAAATAAATATAATTATCGAATGATTTGGAATGAAAAATCATAAAAATCGTAAAGTTCAAAAAATGTATTAAAATTAGGTCTTTGGCGCTTTTTTACTATCATTTCGTATATAAAACAAATTTAGATGAAAAAAAGAGATCTGACGAAGGTTTTTCTATATTACAAACCGGGTGAAATAACCTTAAAAAAAGGTTTCAGGGTGTCTATGTTGACAAAAAGTGTTTGGAAAATTCTCAACTATATATAAATCTTCAAGGGATAAAGACAATATAATAAAAGGTGAAATAACTTTTAAAAAATGTTTCAGGGTATCTATGTTGAAAAGGGTTTAGAATAGCGGTTTAGAATAGCAAATAGGCCGTAGGCCACACGCCGAAGGAGTGCCTGTGGAACCAAGTATGGCTTGTTCTTTCTATAATAACGTCTAGCAAAGGAAGTTTATTGTTACTCTCTAATTCATTACTATATTTAATGTTAGGTTGGAACGAATTAATAGAATTAAAATATTGTTATGTGGATGGTTCCTTTGTTATTTTCAATAATTTAAATCAGACAACCAAATTTTTCTCCAGCCTAAATTATATCTTTTTTTCTTCTTTCAATTGATTTATTTTTCTATGCTGAATTCAAGAATTACAAACTCTCATTGGTTATCCTCTTCAAAACGATTGATCAGGATTTTTGTTTTGGAAAAGTTAATTTTCTATGCAAATGTGAATGGCTCTTGATAATTCTTTTACCTTTGACTGAAAAACCTGGATTTGAGGCAAATAATATTATATACTCATTAATCAGCATAGCGATTATGACTTAAGTATTTTTCATTAATTCTAATTCCATTTTGTTCTAACTACGAAGTCGTGAAAATATCTCTTATTATCCATTTTAAAGGGATGAGATCACACTCTCACTCTTTCTTTTATTTGTGTTTTATTATTGACCAAGTGCAACCTAAATGGCGATGTTGTATGACTTTATATGTAATATATGTATTATGTCAATGTAGGGTTTGTTTATTATTTGTTTCCATACTGCTCTTTGAACTGAATAAACTTTTAGCGAGTCAACAGATGTATTTCGTATTCATTTGTTCTATGCAATATTAGGTTAACAGCTTTAATATAGAGTTATAAAATCAAAAGAGCAAAGACCCTTAGATCCGATCTATGGTAGGCCTAATGAAAGTGGGTAGGGAAGGGACACGAGGTCTTTGGATACCTTTAGAATAAAAAAAGTAGCATGTTATTACTATAGTTTTATGTATGTGCTATAATAATTAAATAAGTGTTAGCAAAATTGATTTTTAAACATGTTGATTGACGTGATTTGAACTTCATTAGTCCAAAGAGTTCCAATTGAATCGATTCTATAGGTCAAAATGTTCGTTAAGATATTCGTCTGATAACGCTTTAATTTGAATTCATGACCATTTGTTTGCGTGATGTTATCAGGACATTCAAAAGATGAGTTAAATTTTACATTAATGCAACCATTAGAACTTTGAATACTTATATAAAATGGCCAACAAAGTGCCTATTTTCAAGCGAGAGCAATTTCATTTGTCTTATTCTGTCTTCATAAGGTTTGTTTCGCATGTCCAGAATGAGTTTTGTCGAAATTCACTCTACTCACTAACTCTATAATCTCAGAAGGGGATTTTTTTGAGTATTTGAATAATAATTTCATCTTAGTTTGGTTATAAATTATGTTTTTTTATCAAAGTTATTTCTAATAATTCTTTTATAATATAAAAAACAAAATGGCGAAGTTCAGAAATAAATATAAGTATCTAAATTTTGTGAAATTTTTAAAACCCAAAGAATTACAAATGGTAAAGTTCAGAAATTTTATTTTTATATATCTTCTTCTATAATTATATTTTAGCAACGTTATATTTTTAAAGGGGGGAGATTTAGTTTAGAGTTCCTTTTTAAAATTATTATAATTGGCGAAGTTCAGAAAATTTATAAGAAATTAACCATGGCTGTTTTTTTTAGTTTTTAAATTTTAATCTTAGTAGTGAAGCGCAAGCTACCCCCCGTAGGGTGGAGTGGCGAAGCCATTGCCTGGTCTTCCAATATGGCAATCACCATTTGCAAATACGGAGACCAGAACTGATCATAATTACTGGAGTTACTTCTAAAACTTGCCTTTCCCGTTGGATGACTGCAGTCTACCGTTTGCAATCCATTTAGATTGACTTTTGTATTTTTATATTGCCGACAACAGATTCATTATATTGTAATTATTTTATCCTTCACTGTCACGTTCATTTCTAATTTTGTATTCTGAATAGCCTTTAGATTTACCTAAGTTTACCCCAGCTAAGGTAGATTTTTTAGGCAGACAGCCTTAATGAACTTCGCCTGTCGGACCTAGTTCTCTCAGAGATTTAGCATTCGGGGTATGGGAACGTATTTTCTCAGTTGTAATCGTGTTGAGCATGTTGCGAATATGTGTTGAACTCTGTATGATGACAACGGGCGTAGCTATCTGTTGACCAGCGGTCAGACCATTCCAGGATTGGTGTGTTTTTAGTTTGGAATGACCACTGCTCCGCAGACTAGCATAAATTCCATTTAGTGTTATGTGGATTGTTTTTTTGTATAATGGTTGCCTGTTTTTCGGGAGGATGAGGATTTCTTGGAGTATCTCTGTATAGGATTTTTTTTGTAGTTGCTAGGAATACCGTAGGGTTCTTTCATGTAATGGAAGTGGTTGTTTAGAGGACGCGTAGTTGGAGAAATTCTGTTTCGCTAAAAACAAGATAGTATTTTAAGGACACAGTTTTGTTTCAGAATGAAAGTGGTTTATTTGGGTGCTGCGGATGCATTCTGCAATTAGGCGGAGTGCTTTATTTTGTGTCTTCTGTAGTATGCTAAGGGAAATGGATGCGAGAGTGAGTGCCCAGGGCTTAGATGCCTAGGCGAGTGAGTGTCGGATATACTGCTTGTATATAGATGTCGGCGATGAAGCCCTTATTTTCCCAATGTAGGCGGAGTGTGTTCATTTTGGTAGGAACTTTTATCGTCTTTCCTGCGTCTTTGTAAAGTTTATGGTGAGTCCACTATAGCACCGACTACGGACAGTGTTTTATTTAAGGTGTGTGGGTGTTTGATAGGTGATGCGGGAAGTTTTTTTGTAATATACTTTGTGAGTTGTGAAGACGTTAAGAGGATTTGTAAGGTGATGCGGTTCTGTTGCAACCGCGTTCGTGTCTTGAGATGTAGCGATGTAGCCCCCAAACTGCTTGGGCATGTATGGTGATGCCATCGACATAATTGTAGAGTGTAATGCAGGATTTCGGTTATGGATGTCGTAGAGGTAAAATCTGAAAGGGGTGTGAGAATTACAGTTCCTTGCGTGACTAATGTATATGTGATGTGTGTATGATAGTTTTACATGTAGAAATAATTGCACTTTTCAAACTATTAGTTGATACGTCAATTTTTTTAGTTGATTTTGAGTTTGGCGACTTGGATTTTATTGATAAGAATGTCTAGGTTCAGTATCATTGGCTTTGCTTATATTTAATGTTACGGTTACTATCATGAGTGATGGTGTGAGTCGATTGAAACATTGTTGTATGAGTTGGGTAATGTTAGTGACTACAGTGATTGGTGAGTTTATTGGGAGGTATCCACTTCGGATGATTCTAGTTGGATGTGTAGGGGGATTTTATTTTCTACTAGAAGTTCCATTAATTAGGAAGGTTGTAGCTTACAAAAAAGGGATGGTATGGCGCCGGGGTAGTTGGTGATTTGTTTGGCTTGAGGATAGGTGGTGTGCGGTGTAAGTCTTTTCTAGTTGAGAGAAAGGATTTTTGCTGTGGTTTTAATGGCGTTTGACGAATTACTAATGAAAAAACCAGTCAAGCACAATTAAAGACATTTAAAAATAGGGGATCTTCGAAAAAATCCAACACTGATTCATGGTTAGTAAGCTAGAAACTTCAATCTTGGTTCACAGTTGGTGAGGTAGAAACCTCAACCTTGGTTTGTGGTTAGTCAGATAGAAACCTCAAACCTAGTTCGTGGTTGGTGAGGTAGAAGCCAAAACCTTGGTTCGTGGTTGGTGAGGTAGAAGCCTCGACTTTGGTTCGTGGTTGGTGAGGTAGAAGCCTCAACCTTGGTTCGTGGTTGGTGATGTAAAAGCTTCAACCTTGGTTCCTGGTTGTCGAGCTAGAAGCCTCAACCTTGGTTCGTTGGTGGTGAAGTAGAAGCCTCAACTTTGGTTCTTGGTTGTTGAGGTAGAAGACTCAACCTTGTTTCGTAGTTCGTGAGGTAGAAGCCTCAACCCTGGCTCGTAGGTTGGTGAGCTAGAAGCCTCAACTTTGGTTCGTGGTTCGTGAGTTAGAAGCCTCAAACTTGGTTCGTGGTTTGTGAGCTAGAAACCTCGACCTGGTTCGTGCTTGGTGAACTAGAAAACTTTTCTACTTCGATGAAAAAGCAGTTTATACCACGTCAAGCTCCACGTGGTCGTAAATCCTGAACAAACTCGGGTACATACAAATCTTCTTGAACTAGAGTCCAGGAAGGAAAGTATTAGATTGAGGAATAAGTTCTTGCGTTTTTTCAAATGTTGTGTTGATTTAAGTTTTGTTGACGTGATTTGTGAACATATTAAGAAACAATAATAAATAATGAGAGCAAAATTTGCAAAGGTTAGGCTACGTCTCTTAACAGCGTAGACTATTAGGCTTTTCTTAGGCTACGTCTTGAAGTTGAGTAATAAGTCATTGTGGTTTATTTAAAAGTTGTGTTAATTTAATTTTTGTTCTGTACCCTCAAAATAAAATGTCAAGTTGAAAGAAAGGCACATTTTCGACACTTGTTATTCATTTTCAATCGAGACGGGAACAGTGCAAACGCAACCAAAGCTCGTCGCGATATTTGTGCTGTGTACGGAGAAAATGCTTTATCAAAAAGGACAGCTCAATGGTGGTTTCCACGTTTCAAAAACGGTCATTTCAATCTTAATGACGAAGAACGTTCTGGTCGCCCCATTAAGTTGGATGAAGATCGATTGAACGATCTTCATGAAAATCCTCGTCAATCGACTAGAAAATTGGCTGTACAATTGGCGTGTGATCTGAAAACTGTAGTGAATCAACTTCATTCGATGGAGAAAGTTAAAAAAACTCGGTGCATGGGTTCCGCACGCTTTGAGCGAAAGCAACAAACTTCAACGCTCCACGATTGCCGCAGGTTTGCTTGCACGTCACAAGGCTACTCATGGATATAAGGACAGGTTTCTTCACCGCATCATCACTGGTGACGAAAAGTGGTGGGTTTATGTCAACATGAACCATTGAAAACAATGGCTTAACCCTAATAAAAAACCACTTCCGCGATTAAAGCAAGGACTTCATCCACGAAAGACGATGTTGTGTTTGTGGTAGGATTGTGAAGGCATCATTCTTTATGAGCTCCTTGCGAACAACGAGATTTTCAATGCAGAACTCTACATTTAACAAATGTATCGACTCGCCGAAGCAATTCGTAAAAATCGACCTCATCGACGTTATGGAGTCCTTCTGAAACACGACAATGCTCGTCCTCACATTGCCAATATGCCAAAAGACACCATCCAAACGCTTAATTGGGAAATCCTGCCGCATCCTCCATATTCGCCAGATTTGGCTCCATCGGATTTCCATCTGTTCCGATCGCTCTCCAACAATTTGCGCGGCGTTTCGTTCAATACTGATGTGGAATTAAGAACCTGGTTAGACGAATTCTTCGAGCCAAAATCCAGAGATTTTTATTGCAGAGGCTTCGAAAAACTAGTTGAACGTTGGGAAGAAGTCGTAAATAACAACGGAGAATACATTATTGATTAAATTGCATATTGTTATCAATTGAAAATAAAGTTTTTCGAAAATTGTTAATGGTAATGAATAAATTTTATAAAACCACAAGAACTTATTCCTCAACCCGATACAAAAGAAACAACTCATTAGAGTACTTTGGGAAACATTTTTTCCGTGTTTCGACCGGTTTTATAGAAGAAATTCTCAAACTTTTGACAGAAGTCGATCATTTTTTTGAAAATAGGGACATTAGTTCAAAATAGAGTTGATTAATCTGAGGGTGATCCAGACCTGGCTCCAAATACTTTAAAAATAGTAATCTATCGTTCATAGTAATGACAGATAACCCAGTTCATGAACAACTCTCTTTGCCCTAACTGCTTTAAATTTAACTCTGAAAGAACAATAGATTCAAAGAAATAATATAAACCAAGATTATAAATGAATATAAGATTAAGTCTTGGGGGTCATCCAGCCCCTTTTACCAAAATTAAACCTTTAATTTGGTGCATAGAGGCTTACCAGCTTCTCGGTATAACGAGAGGTAACCATGGAGAGCAAAGGCTTACGATAACCTTAAAGAGTTTACTGCCAAGAGCTATTCTACCTTGGACAGACTTTTAAAGTGAACATGACTTCGTCCGAGTCAAGTTAACCTTATTCAAATAAAAGACCAACCTACAACACAATACCAAATCTGAACTGTCGAAATGAAGTAATAATCATAACTTATTAAGAAGATATCAGGCGCAATCCCCTTAAAATGTGAAGCAAACGGAGATTGTTTAAATTAGGCGAGATGATAAAATAAACTTAGATAATGAAAAAGAATGAGAAATTAACTTCTTAAAATGACTAAAGAGAAGCTAGCGCTCTTAAATGAATCAAAACGCTTCTTTAAATGAAAATCTCGAAAGAGCTTCCTTAAATGAAGCGAAGACGAACGAGGGTCTTTAACGAAGAAATGAAGACTAAGCTTCCTCAAATGAAGCAATGAAACCGAGCTTCCTAAACAAAGTAGGCTGGAACGAACCCGCAGAAGAATCATCATACGTGAAGAATTAATTCATAGCATTAAATATAAAACATAAATATAAAACATATGCCAAAATTTTAAACTATGCAAAAATAAAGAGTTTCTCACTTGCACGATCATAATCCAAAGAGCAAAGCACGGATCTAATTAAAAATGATCCAGACTTGCAACCCTTATTAAAACGAATTCATTCAAAATCGAATTGTGAACAGTGACTAAAGTTTTCGCCCCCTGTACTCCAGCTACACAGACAATTGCAAAGTTACCAAAATTGAGTTTTGGGTGCAGAAGTAATTTGAAAGGCCTTTAGTCAAATTACCCCCTTCGGTTTGTTTGGAAATATGAAACCACCTAAATTATATATGTCATCACTCAAAGAAAACTTAAGCCTAATCGCTTATTAAAAAAAAATAATTAGTTGATACTCATGAATTTATCTAGGGAAAGTTTAAAGCCAAATTAAAATCTATAACCCTAATACAAAGGTACCTATTTAAGGTGATGTCTGCAAATCCTCAGCAGATAAAGAGAACCCAAACTTCTTGCCGTCCAGACCTTAGTATCTGTCTCCCGTGAAGTGATCCCCTCGCCCTTGTGATCTCGTCAGCAGATCGTCTTCGTATAATCCACCCTGATCAGAGGAAGACTACGGAAACCAGTTTATACCCCGGAAGGTTGTCCTGGGTTTCTATCGTATCACTACATTGATTGAGACTCCTGCTGTCCACAGACGAATCTCGATTTCGTGATAACTTCTCCCTGGAGCCAAGGTAATCTCAACCCCTTTCGGAGTCTCTCTGGATGCCCTCGCATCGAGACACCATCGACGAAGACCTGGCCATTGGTCTTCCACATCCCCAGTTCCTCCTCCAGAGTTAACCAGGAGTCCTTCCTTGTAATTCCCACCTCTTAGTTCCCAGTCCTAATAATAATTCCCCATTTGGTGTAACGCCAATAGACTTGCTAAATCTTCCATTCAATCCAACCTTTTGGATCACTTATATATTTTCCCAAATCTAGTTTCCTTCAGTTTTCCCTGTCATAACATTGTTTTGTAGTACTGATTATTATTTAGATTTCCATATTTATATGTGCCCTTGTTCTTATTATTTGTATTAAAGTTTACTTTTGTAGAGGTGTTTATCTTTAGCATAAATAACCGTTGAGACGAACCCGGCAAAAGTATTCCCTTTTAAAGAGCCAACCTATAATATCGCAGTCTAAGTAGAAGATCCTTACCTTTTTATCCAATTCAATTGTACCTGAGCACAGCTCCGATAGTGGCTGTCTTGTGTACAGTAGTGTGTACCTTCAGAGACTTTTTGGTCACACGCCTTCGTCCCTCGATATTAATATATATATATATATATATATATATATATATATATATATATATATATATATATATATATATATATATATATATATATATATATATATATCATTATATTAAAAACTGGTGTCAGGTATAGTTGGGTTATTTTATTTATTTTTTTTACTTAAGAACCCGTTAAATTTAAATTCCCGCCATTTAATTAATTATTCTTACCGAGTTTGCCTAAGTTCGCTCAAAGTTATTCAAAGATTGTGGAAGAAAAACTTCCGTGAGAGCCCATATTCTGCGTCATGTATTCCGTGTACGCTCAAGCTGTTACACACACACGCACTGTTAATGATGTCGTCCTCTGCTAGATTCAACAAACAAGGTGGAATCTTAGGATTAACAGACAAGGATTTAATTGCCTATATACAGAACGAAGAAAGAAATCAAAGGGAAGAAAGGAGAGAAAGAGAACAAAGAGAAGCAGAAGAAAGAAGAGAAAGAGAGTAAAGAGAAGCCGAAGAAAAAGAGCAAAGAGAAGTAGAAGAAAGAGAAAGAAACCGTCAATATGAGCGAGATCTAAATAGGGATAATGACATTCGAAACATTTTCCGTTAGTTCAAGGAATGAGGCCCCTCAAACCCCTTCAGTTAAGTTACCCGTATTCAGGGATGGCGAAGACTTCAGTATTTACCTCACCCACTTCGAAAAGATTTTCGAAGTGAATTCGTGAGACATCGAGGAGAATGGAGTCGCAAGCTTACTTTCCCTGCTCAACAGTCATCTCCGGGAAATTTTCATATGTCCTCCTGCCGAGGCCACCCTTAATTATTCGACTCTCAAGGCCGAATTGCTAATCGGCAATCAATATTAATCCCGTTTTCTATTGAGCTAAGTTTCGCCAGGCAAGAATATTACCTGGCCAAACTTACCGCCAGTTTGGCTTCATCGTTTAGAGAAGCCTACAATTCTGGCTGGACTCAGCCTAAGTAGGACGCGAATACGAGTCTCTGTTCGATTTCGTCTTAGATGATCAGTTAATGGCTGCGCTGCCATCAGTGATCCGTGCATTCGTAAAAGATAGACTAGCGTCTACCTTTAAGGAATGGCTGAAGGAGGCGGATATACATGCGTCCAGCCATAATCTGTACCCGAAGGCCCCCAAGAAATCGCACCACCCTTCTCCCAAGAGTAAGAGTAATTTATCTAATTCCTCCCATAAAAATTCGCCCCATTTTGTCAAAGTGCCTGGTCTCTCCAAACCTAGATTTCCTCCCCTGCAAGAACCGAGGGATATTAAACTCCTCTGATATAATGCCCCCACCATTCAATTATCTCTGGGGGCCCATCGTGTGTTTCATGTGCGGGGTGCCCGGACATGTAAAAACCAACTGCCCCCCCAAACTCTCACCTTCGCTCTGTCCCCTTCCAACAACTCCATCAACTCAATGCTTATCTCTCTCAACCACCTGCTAGACCAATAACTCCAACTTCTGCCCCGACAAAGGGTTCCCCAAAACATCACGTCGACTTTTTATTTAATAAAAGGTCACTCCAGTGGGGTTGAATTTGAAGAAGGAACTGTGAACGGGTGGCGGGTGTCAACCCTTGTGAGAGACACCGGGTGCACCTGCATCGTAGTGCTGAAAAATTGCTTCCTCCAGTAAGTCCCGACCACAATAGTTATGCAGTAGTCCACGACTACTTGGAGCGCGCCAACCGGTTCCCCGTGGCTCGCTGCTATCTAGAATACAAATACTTCACCGGTTGGGTGGAGGCCGTTGCAGCTACTATTAAGTTCTGCGCCATGTTGGTCAGCCAGAACCCCGAGATCTCCACTAATCCTGTCGCCCAGCCCGTCCTTACGTGGGCTCTAGCCTTAAAAAAGATTGCAACCCTTGCACCTTTAGAAACTGCTTATGCCCCCGAATTTGCATCGCTTCATAAAACAAGATCTCAAGCGAGCAGAAGAAGTGCTCTTTTCTCACGCCCCTGTGTGAAAAAGCCCAGCAGGACAATCAAGTTTCTGATTGTTGCCCAAGGACGGTGCTAAAACTTGCTCCCTTTGCATACCCCGTTCTCACGTTCCAAAGGTTCTCTTTGAATCCGCGCACTTTGACAAACTTAAGGATAGGCTGACTTCTGCCCATATTCTAAGACACTCCAATCCGACCAAGCCTTTCGGAATCAGAACCAACGCGTGCAACGAAGGAGTAGGATCAGTGTTGTTGTAATACGATGATGATTGCAGCCATCCGATTGCATATGCGAGCCAGAAGCTCTCGTCGCATGAGAAGAACTACGCGACCATAGAACGGGAGGCTCTCACGATAGCTTTTGGGGGGGATGGGGGGCAAAAATTTAAAATATATTTAGTGGGAAAGGAGTTCGTGATCGAAACGGATCACCACACCTTAGCATATTTGAAAAATAGTAAAAGTCAAGACCGTAGACTCATGCGATGGAGTTTACTGTTGATGGAGTACCAATTTCTCATATTTTATATTAAAGGTTCCGAAAATTGTATGTCTGACTGTCTTAATAGGAACCCCATTAAGGAGCTTTCTCCTACCTCGTAAGATCGAGTCACCGAGGGTGTGTACTCACAATTGTATCTATTGTTAAACCTTGCCTTTAATTATTTTTTCTTTTGTGATTAATTGTAATGGTCACCGTGTTTATTTTTTTGGGGGGGGTATTATTATTACTTATCGTTAACTCCTCAGTTCCACAACCTCATATTAATTGATTTATTTTGTGTTCGCGGCTATGTAGGCCCGAAGTTAAAGATTCTCCTATTAGCATGTATCCCGCCAGGTAAATTGTTTTCTCCAATCACTATCTCTCTCATTTGTGGGGAATGACATTTTCCTTTCCCTACGTGTCTGCGAAATCTCATCTTAGGAATGGAGGCGTGTGGAAGCATGAAACTCAAACGCCGTTTTCACACAGAATTTCTCTGGTCAAGACAGATCGACGCAGCTGTGTTTGATTTGGAGTGCTTTACAACTGTCTTACCCCCAGTTTGATAACGCTGTCCCGCTTCCAGGTGGCAGCCGTGTCCATCTTCCACCCTATTGGGGTAGAAGGATATCCCTCTTATTTCCCATTTTCCTCGTCGATGCCCAAGATTATCAAGGTTCATGTTTGCTTAAGCCGCGTCTGATATCCCTTGAGATCCAACTTTTTGGATCACATATATATTTTCCTGGACCTAGTTTTCATAATTTTTTCCTGTCATAATATTCTTTTGTCGTACTGATTATTATTTAGATTTCCATATTTATTTGTGCCCTTGTTCTTATTATTGTTATTAAAGCTTATTTTTTGTAGAGGTGTTTATCTTTCGAACCCGGCAAAAGTATTCCCTTTTAAAAAGCCAACCTATAATATCGCACTCTAAGTAGAAGGTCCTTACCTTTTTTTTCCAATTCAATTGTACCCAAGCGTAGCTCTAATAGTGGCTGTCTTGCGTACAGTAGTGTGTACATTTAGAGACCTTTTGGCCACACGCCTTCTTCCCTCGACACATAGTATTTAAGAATTTCATATAAAGCTTACTAAAAAGGAAAAAGAAGCCTGGTAGAGTTTTGTTTCGGTGTGTCAAGGTTTTTTGGGCAACCACAAGGCTGCGATTTATGTGGAACTGGTTGGGAACATAGTGAAAAGCTAAGGCCAAATGAGCTGTATGATGTCCCTACAGGTGCACATCCTTGATGCACATCTTGACAAGTTCAACCAGAATATTTAAACATGCTCAGCGGAGCAAGGGGGCTGTACTCTTTATCATGTAATACTGTGTATATGGGGTCTCTGGCGAGTTTTCCCAGCTTTTTTTGTTACACTTGTGTGTATGTGTTAAGAGGTGTTAGTTTATTGTTTTCGTGGAGTGTGGCCTGGCCATTAATGTTTACAGAGGAGAGCGGGGACTGATTCGCAGAACAGAGTTCTATAAGACACTTGCAGATACGTGTGTCAATGGAGTGTATGCGAGAAGTGGCCTCACTAGCATTTTGTTTGTGTGTTTGGCCCTAGTTTGTGTTCTGTGTTCATGCAAGTGGAATCGTAGGGACTGGTAGAATGTTGCACCTAGAATTTTGGTCTGGGATGTGTATTTGAGTCTTGTTGGGTCTAAGTGTTTTCCGTCGTCTTGTGTGCGTGAGTAAACCTGTAAGTTATGCATGTAGTGATTGCTAGCGCCATAGACTGCCATCTGCATCTTCCGAGGATTAGTGGCGATGAGCCACTTATCCTCATAGTCTGTCTGGTGGTTTAGTATTCTTTGTGCATGACATAGGATCCTCTCTGGTCCACTGCCACATACGAGGATGGAATCTTCGTTGGCATAGGCCACTGTGTAAGTGTGCCTGCAGTTTTCGGGTGGGCATGGAGTGTCATTTTTTAATATTATGTACAATATGGGTGCCAGTACGCTGCCCTTTGGCACGGTGAGCGTGGTGTAAATGGGAGTACTGTGATGTTATTGTTTTATTTGGCACTTTCGGTCTTTAAGGGAGTGAGAGAGGAGTCCTTCTGGTGCAAAGAGGTTGCTCTGTGTTTTTGGCTAGTTTCCAATGTAGCCCCCCTTTTCACACCTTATCAAAGCCTTCTCCACGTCATTATGATGGAGATTGTATTTTGTTTTACCTGTCGTGCATTTTAGTTGCGTGCGACGCTATATCTCACTATGTCGGTCGGTCGGTCCCCGTTTTGCTTTTTTTCGTTTATGGTAAAAACATTCTAACTATTCTGTTGATTCTAACGAAATTTGAAACTCTTATGTTGCTTTACATTCTCTTTCGAATGATATAATTGCCAAAGTTCTCCCAAGGTTAGCCGGGGAATTATTTGTTAACAGCATCATAACTATTTGGCCGATTTAACGAAATTTAAAACCCTTATGTTGATTTAAATTCTTTTCCAAGATTAGTTCGGGAATTATTGAAAGTGTTGTAGGTCGCAAGGTTATAAACCAGAATAAGTGAGAGCACGCGACTTTAGTCAGCAGACTTTGTTTGATTATGTCGTGAACGATGTTCACAACCGGCTGCGTTTACCGGCTCGGCCTGAACCCGTATTGGAAGAGGAAGAACCTCTCCCTCTCTTCCAGGAATTCCCGGAGACGGCTGTTGAACATTCGTTCGAGTATTTTGCCTCAGTGTTATAAAAGAGCAATTGGCCTGTTGTTGTTTGGTTGTTTTGGGTCTTTGTTTTTCTTGTGTAGAAGCATGTTATGTGAGAATATGGATGTTTTGCGGAAGTAACCTGAGGCAAGAAAGGCGTTGAATAGGTATGTGAGGACAGGAAATAAATTTTCAGGGAGGTTGTGGATTAATGTGGCTGGCAGACCGGAAGAACCAGGTCTCGTTTTGGTGTTGATTTGATGCAGTGTTTTGTTTCCTCGTCGGTGATAGAAGTAGTTATTGTAGGTGTGTAGTTGAGCATCTCCATCAGTACCAGAGGTGAAGGCCTTAGCTCATGGGCGCGGACTCAGCCCTATTCATGGACCTCCAGGAAGTGCTTTTGTACGTGTGGTTTGAGTGGGTTGTGTGTATGTACCGTGTCCCAGTGGTACCTAAACGCGTCGAGGATGACATTAGCGTCAGTGAGTGTTTGGCCTTTGATTTAGAGGGTGATAGGTTTTGGTGGATTTGGAATAATGTGGCGGCAGGTTCTAGATCATTGTAGTCACACACTCGGCCACTCCAACACGGAGTGGCCGAATGATGAGGGGTTAATATAATTATTACTTTATTCACAGGACAGAAACCATATCCAAAAAATGACAGGATCGTATAAATACTAATAAAAACCTAAGTATATGTATAGGGCCTTAAAACATACATACGCTCCCGTTATGAACAAGATGGCGTTAAGCCTTTTCAGCAAGTATCCAAGCTTTCCCTTCGCCTCAAGAAAGTACAACTTGACATTCAATTTCAGGAAATTTGTAGGTCTAACAATGTTTATCCCAACTTTATAATCTTTAAACTCTACCGTAAGTCCCCGTATTCTTCCGAATTTTACAAGTCATCATTGGATTATCTCCTCAATAATAAATGAACTTCAAATTTCAACTTTTGCATAAAACCCAGAAAAGTTATAATTTCTCCCTTTCTAAACTGCGCTTAACCTTTTCCTTTTGTGATAATATTTGCTACCGTTCAGTTATTATTGAGGAAACTAACTTGTATTCTTCCCAAGTCATTCAAACCCATAATGCTAAACTTAATAAGCTTAATTTGTCCCGTCCAAGCCTAAACTCACCTGAAAGTGTCATTCATAACCTATCAGATTATAAATTATCGTTACGAGAATCTTTTCTTCTGTCACTTGGTCTTCCATTTAAGTCACCTGTTTTTTCTCACAAATTCCCAAACTATTTCCAGTTTTTTAAAAAATTGATTTATGATTTACAACCTCTTCCTATACTTGGGAACTTCCAACATCTCAAATCATCCTTTTCCCTACTTACAAATGAATTTTACATAAAAATGAAAAATCTTCGATTTAGTTCCATTTTCATACAAAAGAATGATTTCCAGCTTCTTCGTGACCTCGGAAACAATCCTGGTATTTTTGTTACCCGGCCTGATAAAGGTAACGGTGTTGTGATTCTCAAGAAATTTGATTACATTAACAAAATGAATAACATCCTATCAGATTCATCTAAATTTAAACTTCTCAACAAAGATCCCTCGAAACTTTCCAAAATTCTGGATGATAAAGTTAATCGTTTGATCTCTAAACTTAAAACTCTTAATATCATTGATGAAGGAACTTATAAACAACTTTTCTCATCTGGCTCCAATCCCGGACTTATGTATGGCCTTCCCAAAATCCACAAGCCTAATGTTCCCCTCCGCCCCATACTAGCGGCATACCCAATGACAACCTACAAGTTGGCTAAATATCTAGTACCTCTACTTAACCCTTTTACCATTAATCAATACAAAGTTAACAATAGTTATTCTCTGTCTGAAGAATTCAGGAACTTGAAACTTCCTGGTCGTCACTTTATGTGTAGCTTTGATGTGGTCTGCCTTTTTACAAATATCCCCGTAAATGAAACCATAGACCTAATCATCCAAAATGCCTTTCCAGAACCGGATTTGACCTTTCATAAATCCACACCGTCGCTTTTATGGTCTCTCCTTGAACTAACCATTAGAGACAACTGTTTTCTATTTAACAAATCCATCTATCAACAAGTTGATGGTGTTGGAATGGGTTCCCCCATGGGCCCTCTTCTTGTTGACATTTTTATGTCCAACTTTGAAGAAGTTGCTTTGCGAGAATGCCCTCCTGCTTTGAAACCGATATTTTACCGTCGTTTTGTTGACGATATGGTTCTTATATTTAAAACAGAACACCAGTCTCTTTCATTCTTTGAATATTTGAATCATCACCATTCCAATATAAAATTCACAATTGATAAAGAAAAAGATGGAAAATTACCATTTTTGGATTTTCTCATATCACGCTCCTCGCCCAACTTCCCCACTTCCGTCTACCGTAAATCCTCCTTTTCTGGTCTCGGCTTGAACTTTTACAGTTTTTGTGATATTTCATATAAGATCAACAACATCAAAACCCTCCTTCACCGTGGCTTTCAGCTTTCATCTGATTATTTTCTTGTTCATTCAGAATTCAGTTTTCTTATGGGTTATTTTCAAAAGATTGGTTTCCAGCCCTCACTTGTACAAAAATGTATCCGTCAATTTTTTGATAAAATATTCCTGTCTTTGAGACAGAAACTATTGGGGGGCACGATATAAGTCTATCGAGTCTCCCATCCGGATCGCCCTCTCTCTTCATCTTCTACGTTCCATACACAATGGAAAAGAAGAAAGGAATTAGCGCCTGGGTGGGAAATCTATGTATAGTTGTTATCGTGGTGGTCTCTAATAAGTAGCTACGAAGATTTGCGGGAGCTCGTGTGTACTTTGCAGGCTAAAAAAGAGTCGTCTAGTGTTTTGATGAGGGAGTAGTGTATTGTCACTTGACTAAGATTGCTGATTCTAGGTGCAATGCCTGTGTGGTTAGGTGGTAGGGTAGCATGCAATGGGGAGTTTGTTGTTAGGAGGGTGTAGATCGGTGAAGTTCAAAAGTATAATGTTGGGTCTTTGTGTGTTTAGTACCCAGTGGGCGAGGGTTTAGCGAATACCGTGCCAAATGTGATTGACAGTGGTTGAGTGCACACACGCTTTTTAGTTTGCTCCCGATAACTGAAATTGAAAGAATCCTTGTATGTAGTGTCCGATTTTTCCTCTAGTTTCGAAAAAGTGCAAGTATAGTGTGTGTGTGTGTGTTTAGGCATTTGTATTAAAATGCACATTCCTTTCTCCTTGTAGGCGGAGTTATGAAAGTCTCATTCTTCTTGCTTTGTAACCACAAGGTTGCATCACGGAATAGTCGTTTGCACATCAGCATTTGTTTTAACTTATTTATTCTTTTCAGGCGGATGAACTTTTACGCTTAAATCCGGTTAATACAATAAGTAGGTTTCTGTTACTTAACACCGTATATATTCTTCTCCTTGTTGGCGGAGTAATACGGCCATCTTGTCAGCACAAGGTTGCGTCACGGAAGAGTCGTCTGCCCAAGTGAATTTGCTTCATCTTATTTATTCTTTTCAGGCCGTAAAATTTTTTACGCTTAATTCCAGCCAATATAATAACAAGGTCTCTGTTACATAATACTGTATATATTCTTTCTCCTTGTTGGCGGAGGAATACAGGCGGCGGTTCGGTCCGCGCCATTTGAACAGCTGATAGCTGATTAAGCTGATGTGGTTCCTTAGTTCTAGGCAATCTAACATTGCTCTCTTCTTTTATTTTCAGGTAACCTTTCACTTTTTCATTTCTTTCAGGAATATAACGTTTATTTCTATTTCAGGTAAAATAAGTTTTTTTTGTTTTTTGTTTTTTTTCCCTTCCTCCTCCATGTAAAATAACATAGTCTCCTATTTTTGCCTGTTTGTCATAACACTCCATTTCTTTCAGGAATACAACACTCATTCGTATTTCAGGAAAATTAACAGGTTGTTTTTTTTGTTTGTTTTTCCTCTTCCAGGTAAAATAATCATTGCTTACTTTTTTTTCAGACTGCATAGCACTTCTTTATTTCTTTCAGGAATATAACATCTATTTATATTTCAGGTAAAATAACAATTCCTTCTTTATTACTAGGTTAAACAGGCTTGTTTTTAAGATAATTCTACAGAAACGTGTCTGCGCGACGTGCGAAGAGCGTTTTTTGCTGGCCAAGTTTGAAGGCCCACGAACAAGTTGTAGAGGCTGTGTCTCTCGTGACCAGTTTTAAGTTGAGCTCCGTCGCCTAAACCGAGAGCTAGCAGCGGTACGTGCCAGGGTTGAGGAGCTGGTGACGCGAAATAATGGGTGGCCTATTTACTCATAGGTGGCTGGGGGCGAACAGAGAGTGTCCGAGCACGCAGCGGTGCCTGCCATAGCGTCTCTACCCCGCGAACAACGAGGACCAGAGACACCTGCAGTAATTGGACCGCCCCACGGAAGTCAGACAACACGGGAATCGCATGAAGCAGCTTCCGTGCCTCACGGACGCACAGAAGTCGAGACGCGTGCGAACGGAGACGAACCTTTCGTGCCCGTTCGTCGAGGAGTTGTACTAAGACCCCTGAAGCGGAGGCTACTGACAATAATGGCAAATAGATTTCCTGTTTTACACGGCTCACAGGCTGAGGAAATTGAGATTCGCCTGGTGGGAGATTCCATCGTCAGGCAACAACTGGAAGAATTTTGTGAAAGGTGACCTGCGAAGAGGAGGAGATGCTGCTACCCAGGGAGAGTCGAAACCCTGATAGATTCGCTAGATGATTACACGAGTGGATTCACGCAGGAGACAGCTTTTTTATTCACGTCAGGCCTAACAATATTTTTCTACCAGACCGGAAGACCTTCTGGCGAACTACCTGCAGCTGATGCGGAAACTAAAAGAAAAGAGTAGGAATCTTTCTTTTTCAGACATTCTTCCAAGAATAAGGGCGCAGAACGCTTCCTACGGAAAGGCATCTTACATCAATTGCAGTGTAAAAAGTCTTTGCCAGGAGGAAGGAGTGCACTTTATCGAAACCTGGAACGACTTCTACGAGCGTGAAGACTTATTCCAGCAAGACGGACTCCATCTGAATCAGGTTGGAGCTGCAAGACTTGGCAGAGTCTTAAATAATGCTGTACAGGTTTTTCTTGCAGGTCAGTCTCAGGACGCGGAGCCGGGGTAGCGGAATGCAGCGTTCGACGCCCGAATATAACGCCACCCTCCTTAAACGTTTATTATGCCAACGCACGTAGTATTAGAAATAAAATCAACGAATTTAAGCTTCTTGTAGAAAATGAAAACTTCGATCTAATGGCAATTTACAAGAGTTGGAAGGATATTTTTAATAGAGAGTTTGTCGGTGAATTTAAAATCTCAGGTTACTGCAAAGAAAATTTAAATCCCATCGAGGTTGCCGTGGAGAATCACAGCGATGCGGATATTGTATGCGCGAAATCATTAGCTGGAAACATAATATTCAACACTGTCATTGTCTATAGAGCTCCATCCCAGACGGAAATGTCAGATCAGCATATGTTGCGCTCGCTCCATGAACTTATTGAATCCGCAGCTACAATAATAATCGGTGACCTTAACTTTCAAAATGTAAACTTTGGGGATGCTACTACTGACAGAGTTGGAACACAACTACTTCACTTCCTAGATGATAACTTCCTTATGCAATGTGTTGATCGACCTACGCGAGGAAACAATATCCTGGACATTATTTGAACGACAAACGAAAACTTTGTGAAAATTTTAAAGTCGGCAAACCGCTCGGAGACAGTTCTCTTAGAATTAAAATTGCAACAGGTTCAAACACAGACTCAAATCGTATGCTGGTACCTAACTTTAATGAAGCAAATTTTAAAGACTTTGAGCGTGTGTTGAAGAACGCCCTTAATTCTAGAACTAATCATAACAACACCGTCACTACAATGTGGAATGATTTCCTAACAAAGTTCAGAAGCGCTGACCAAATATATGTCCCAAAACATCATAAGCAAAAATCTACGGTAAAACCAAAGTGTTGGAACAACGAGATCAAGTATCTAATCAAAAGGAGAACTCAGGCATATAGACATTGTAGATATACTCGCTGAGCACGTCCAGACGAATATATAGAACTAAGACGCGGTGTCAAAAAGCTAATTAGAAAATTAAAGAAAAATTACAAAATCGAACTAGCTAGAAATGGAAAAGAAAATCCAAAAATGTTCTACCAGTATGTAAACAACAGAAACACGGAAAAGGACTCAATTGGCCCACTTTAAAACCAAAATGGAGACTTAATATATGACCCAGGTGCCATTGCCGAGATTTTAAACGATTTTTATGCGCCAGTTCTTACAACGAAAAACATCGACACCATTCCAGACATTGATGCACTAATAGATATCGAAGTAGAATCATTTATGACTAGTATTCAAGTAACATAAGAAGACGTAATCAAACATATCGAAAATTTAAAGTTAAGAAAATCGCCATGTCCGTATTTGGTCCATCCTCGCCACCTGAAAGAGTTGAAAGAAACGATAACCAAGCCACTCACCACAATATTCAGCAAATCATTCAAAGAAGGTGTCATTCCAAAAGACTTTAAAAGTTCAAACATTACTCCGATCTTTAAAATGGGTGACCGAAAAAGCTCAGGCAACTACAGGCCAATAAGCATGACATCTATAATCAGAAAATTGTTCGAATCTATTATAAAGAGAAAATAGTCGAACATTTAGACAAATTGGGTATCACCCGCGAATCACAGCACGGTTTTACGAAAAACAAATCATGTTTAACAAATCCGCCAGAATTTTTTGACACCATCATCGAAGAATATGAAACGAATAGAGCAGCATATGTAATCTACTTAGATTTTCAAAAAGCTTTCTATACGGTCCCCCATAAGCGTCTACTTAAGAAGATCGCCACCCATGGAATCGGTGGAAACGTATTGAAGTGGATCGAAGACTAGCTCAACGGAAGGATACAACGTACAGTCATAAATGGTTACCAATCAAGATGGCGAGACGTAACAATCGGCGTGACCCAGCGGTCCGTGCTGGATCCATTGCTTTTTATAATATATGTAACCACCTAGATGAAGGCATAGCGAGCCTATTCTTAAGATTTGCTGACGATACAAAGCTGGGTGGTAAATCAATAACACTTGCCGATCAACATAAAATCCAGAGAGACAACAGCATTGTGGAATGGTCAGATAATTGGCAGATGAAACTCAACATTGATAAATGCAAAATACTACACATTGGAGCAGGAAACGAACAATTTAACTATACAATATAAGGCCTGCCACTGAAAAAGGTATCATAAGAAAAAGATTTTGGTGTTATAGTCTGCAACGATTTGAAAGTTGGAAGACAGTGCGCGGAGGCATGCAAGAAAGCAAACAGAGTGCTCGGTTTCATATATAGAAATTTTACCTATAAATCGGAAAATATAGTAATTCCCTTGTACAAATCTTTGTACAGGGGACTACGCTGTTCACTACGCAGTTCATTTTTGGAATCCATACTTGCAGAAAGATATAGAAATGTTGGAGAGAGTGCAACATCGTGCTACAAAAATGATACGTATATTACGTCAAAAGTCCTATGAAGATAGGCTTAAAGCACTCAACCTTCAATCTCTCGAGACGAGAAGGTTAAGAGAAGAACTCATACAAGTCTTTAAGATCCTAAACAATTGTGATAAAGTAAAAATTGAAACTCTTTTCGAGTTGGACGCTTCCTCAAGAACCCGAAGCCATGGATACAAACTTAAGAAACGAAGATTTGAAACAAATATAACAAAGAATTTTTTCTGAAACAAGGTGGTTTCCTCGTGGAACGAGTTGCCGGAGATCGTTGTTAAATCAACAAGCATAAACATCTTTAAGAACCGCTTAGATACACCCTTTAAGTGCATCGACGTGGTTTGAAGGAGAGCTGGCCCAGAAGTGGACCACTCGCTCTTTGCCGGCTCTGACATCTTATAATCTTATCAACTGGGTATGTTTAGTTTCACGACGTTCAAACGACGTATGGTCAGGAACGAAGTGCGCGTGATGCTGTGCTCGCGACAACTGCTTTCCTCTCAGTAGTCTCCTGGGTTACCTGCGTTACCAAGAGAGTTGGGGCGGGAAGGCTGCCTTCAACCTTGTCTGTGGAGGATGGGTTTTTGTGGGGGGGGGGGGGGTGAAGAGGTGTTGGACATGGTGGAAGAAGCGTTAGGAACTGTAGAAGTTTGTGGTGGAGGTAGTGGGAGGGATGGTGGAGAGAGTAGAGACGGTGGGAATGGGGTTGTAGGCTGTTAAAGGGTGGTAAAACAGTAGAAGGAGGGGTGGAGAGAGTAGCAGGAGGGGTGTAGACAGTGGAGGGAGAGTGCTGGCAGAAACAGGGGTTTAGACACGGAGGCGGAGGTGTGAGAGCAATGGAAAGGGGATAAGGAACGAAAGGAAGAGCGGTGAGGGCAGTGGGCAGAGAGGCAAGGACAACAGAGAGAGATGTTGCAGTGGAGACAAAGGTAGGGATAGTGGGATAAGGTGTTGGAGCAGAGGGTGATGGGGCAGCTGGCACAGGGGCCTGCTGCATGTGGTGAGCAAGGTGTGTGGCGGCGCTGGGTCCAGAGGTGAAGTTTAACCAAACACATACACACACACTGTTTCTTTCTTTATATAAATTTTATCATTGATCCACAATGATTTCCAAACGCTGAAAATTCGGTTTGGTTGGTCTTAGCAATGAAATTATTTTTCCTTACTCTCCTTCTATAAAGCACTCATAAACCACCTCTCTTGAATGAATTTACAATAGTTATCAAGGCTATAAATTAAACCTCATATTCCAACATAATTCTGACAAGGGCTATCTACATATGTATAATGACAGAATAATATTTTTCAATTGAAATACAAAACTCGTGGTTATGCTTTCCAGAAGTCGATTCGCTTTGCAGGACTGTTACCACATATTGTCTGGAAACATTTTGGTGTTTCGAAATTAATACGTCCAAATTTTTTTCCAACGTAACCGTGCTTAGATTATGAACATCCATGTTGTACACCTTCTGACTATTTTGGTAGCCTAAGTGCATTAACTTGCATCTATTCAGAATTTCTAATGGCCTGTTTAGTTTTTTTACAGTACCTAAAAAGGCTTGACAATGTTGTGTTTTTGTTATTGCTGAATAAGTGTTTCTTTGCTGCATGTTTTTGATAGTGTCTGTGGTATGCTGGATTTATGGTTTCGTACGTTTTTCCTGGTTTTTGTGAAATGGCTGATTTCTGGGAAGAGGTATGTATTGTAGGGTTTTAAGTTTTTATAGGGATATATTTGTTATAAGCTGCTAAGTGTATTTTGGTAAAGTGCTTACGGTTAGTGCGAATATGGACTTGTCAAAGGCAAACTATGTGAAGATTGAGAGATGATCTGAGGATAGTGCTTTGTTTGTTTTCTAGCTTGTTTTGGCGGAGAAGTTTCGTGAATAAAGAGTGATGTCGACGTATATGACTTGGAACTAGGTTTTGAATTGTTTCCGTGTAGGGGGTCGGGGTGATGTTGAAAGGTTGTTAAGGACAAATATGTGATTGGGATGTTCTGAGATTCTATGGGCTCTCGTGGCTCGGTTTTGGGATTCAACTAGGAAGAGTCGTGGGCATTTATTCATCCATTTCTAGCGTTATATTGTTGTAGCAATTGGAGCTCTAACACTGTTTTTTTTTTTAATTTACCCGCCAGAATGCAGTGAAGGTCGTGGACAAGTTCAGGTTTATGATGTGTAGTGTGTTCGGTTGATCGTTGGTCGTTTAGATTTACAACGGGTTCTGGAGTGGAATGGGACTGAGATATCTTTGTAGGTAAATGGTGAAGAAGATGCAATCTCTGACGTATATAATATGCCTCCGCATCAGTATTTTCTGTATTTAACTTACCTAATGTGCGTTTGCCCGGGTATTTTTTATAAACGAGCATGAATTTTGTTTCTTGGATCATCGCTAGATATGTGTTGTGATCAAGGATGTACTTGAGCTCAATTTTATGCTGCTTATAACGCCTGTATTTAGTTGTAGGGTGTTGCTCGTGTGTCTGCGGTGGGTTTTCGAGCTAGAGATGCGTTGGTGGGTTATATGAGGGTAACAACAACAAGGAGTAACAACAAGGAAAGAAGGTACCCTAGGAGACCTTACGGTCCATTCAAAGAGGGTACCTTTGGACTAGCATTCGAGCAGGCACATGGCTGCTCAATTGTTTTGCGTCCCTAAACGGACACTTTTCAAGACCTTGTCTAGTCTTGACTTGAACTGGCCAACAGATTCACTGTTGACAACTTCTACTGGAAGTGCGTTCCACTCACCGCAGATACTGTAAGTGAAAAAATTTCCACACAGATTGCGGTTGTAACGCTTTAGTTCAAGTTTGAAGCCGTGATTGTGCGTTCTGTTCTCACTCAGTGTGAAAATATCCCGGTAGTCAAAATTGTCGAACCCTCGAAGTATTTTGAAAACCTCAATGAGCTGATCACGCAGTCTACGGGTTTCCAGCGAGAACAGATTTAATTGCCTTAGTCTATCCTCATAACTTTTATGTCGGGTAGAGGGGATCAGCTTGGTTGCCCTGGCTTGTATGCGTTCCAACCTTGCGATATCCTTTCGAAACGAAGGACTCCAAAATTGTACGGCATACTCCAGGTGCGGCCGAACGAGGGAGTTGTACAGGCAAAGTACTATCTCCTTGTTACGGTATCCAAACTGGCGCTTTATGTAGCCTAACATCCTTTGGGCTTTCTTTTCTGCCTCGATGCACTGTTTTGAGAACTTGAGGTCGCTAGTGATAGTTACACCCAAGTCCTTCTCAGTGTCACTTGATTCAAGAGCAGTGCCCTTAAGGATATACTGAAATTGGGGGTTTATGTGGCCGATATGCATCACTTTGCATTTCCCCACGTTAAAAGGCATTTGACACGTGTCCGACCACTCCCCAATCTTCCCAAGATCTTCTTGCAGGCGGGCAGTATTTCCATCCTTTGCAACGTTCATAACAAGCTTGGTATCGTCGGCAAATTTGGAAATCTTGGCAACCATGTCACCGTCCATGTCGTTGACGTAGATGATGAATATTAGTGGTCCCGGGACAGAACTTTGAGGCACCCCGCCAGTACGGGCACCCACTCAGAAGCCTGTCCATTCACCACTTTGGTTGAACAGGAGACCGACGGGGACATTTCAGAGGGAAGAAACGTGATTGAAGACTCATGAACTTATTTTTGAAACTGTTCCACGAGTCTTCAACAACATCGCACACTTCTAGCCTCGCGTCAGTCAGTCCAGCACGAAACCTGCAAAGTCTGCTCTTTTCAAATAGAGTTTCCTCGATTTACTAGTTGCAGGCCCTGCCTCCGGGACTTTGACTACAAATCTACTTAGTCGGTGGTCACTGCCACCGACCTCTTCGCCAACAGAGAGGTCCTCAACGATGTCATCCTCAGAGGTGAAAACCAAGTCGAGGATATTGTCTCCTCTCGTTGGCTCTCTCACCCATTGAGTCAGGAACTCGTTGGTGGCGAACTCCAGGAGGAGTGCGTTCTCGCCACAGGGTTCTCTGGTTTCCCAGTCAACTTGTGTGTTGAAATCCCCTATAAGTATACACACTCTGTCTTCGACAAGTTATCCTAGTAGCTGGTACAGATTTCTGTCCTTTTCAACGAGTTGGGCAGGAGGTCTAAAAGAACCAGGGTCCTGTATTTGGCAGGACCTATCTCTAGGTCAACACCTAGTAGTTCATGGTCGGATACGATGTTGCAATCGGTCGAGTTGAGAGTATCACTGGCATACAACATCACACCGCCACCCTCTCTGTACGGCGACTAATGGGACTCAAGTGTGTGGAGGTGGCTGAGGAATGGTGCGGAATCTTGCCGGGCTTCGTTCGATTACCTATTCCTTAGTAACGCGATTTTTTGTCTGCCAAATGTTAGTTGTTTCGTCTGTCTTATTAATTTGTTGTTTAAAATACTTGTACGGCACTTCGCTGCGAAGTGCGGGAGTTGCCACAGGACCACGATGAGGTAATAAAAAATGCGACCTGAATTCTGTTAAGAGTTCCAAAGAAAGACGGGAGATATTTGGTCTGGGATATTTTGCACGTCTCCCCGTCCACACTAAGCTAGTCGCTAAAGTTTAATTTAAAGATATACAGGTCAAGACTAAAGCTCTCGTATCAGTTCAATAAGGCAAAATAGCACGCGTCAGAGAGACGTGATTAGACCTATGGCCAATTATTTGGCACAGCCAATCAAACCTACAAAAAGTGTCTCTGACCGGCAATTGGGAGATCCAGGTTCCCGCTTAGCGTTATTACTGTCTTCTCAGTATGAATTGCCTTAATTTAAGCTGTCTTTGCTATCCTTGATATTTGTCTCTTCCAATGTTCTTTTCTCTTGACTTAGAAACTTCGGTTTCTTGTCTCATGTGCTCTTTCATGTGCAATTTCTCTCTCTTGTACTAAATGGTTATATAGTTTGCAATGCGTTGTTTCCGCATCTTTATTCTGCCTTCAAAAGGTGTATAAAAGGCAGAAATTATATGTGGCAAAAGTCTTTTGATGTGTGCTTACTATCGACAGACGCTTCATTTTCTCTTTCCATAATATATATATATATATATATATATATATATATATATGATAGTAAAACCACCGTATATGAGCATATAATTTATTTACGAGCCTAGTTTCGGTATGAAGTTTACCATACCCTCTTCAGTCATATAATGAGAATAGAATGAACAACAAAAGTTACTAAATATCTCCAAATCCTAACAAAAGAAAAACAAAACGGAGAAAAAGTGTCATCAATCAGGGGGAGGGGGTTCTAAGATTATTAACTAAACTGTTTATGATGAGGTTCCGGAAATAGGAGCTACATTTAAATTGACCATCTGAAACATTAAAATTGCGAATTCCTGATATTATTATCGATTTTACAATTTTTATTCTCCGGAAATATTTACAATTATATATAATTTGGGCTTTTGAATAATCTATTTGGTGGTTGTAATTGCTAATATGGTTAAAAAGACTGGATGTAGTACTACTGCCTTGCCTGACATCCCCTTTGTGTTCGTATATTCGTTTTTTTAATATTCTCTCAGTCTCTCCTAAGTAGAATGAGGGACAGTTAGTGGATTCACACGGGATTACATATACACCTGCCCCATTTGGCTGATCCATGGGATTGGTCGAAGGGAAAGATTTAAGGATGGAAAAGGGGGATTTAAACGAGTCTCGACCTGTAGAAATAACTCTGTTTACTCCTTTGAGCAGGGGAGAGAATGGGGGATTGGCAATTCGTGTTATTTGTTTTTATCCTTAGGACGGTAGTATGTAATTTAGCTTTGGATAAACTCTCATTGATCACGTGGGAGGGGGGATAATTCAATTCAATGAAGTTGCAGGTTATATGTGTAATCTCGTCTTCTAGAAAGCAAGAATCACATATTCTAAGTGCTCTCAAAAGCATACCTGATGCAACGGCTTTTTTAATCTTAACATCATGTTGTGAAAAGAAATGGATATAAGAGTTAGAATGGATCGGTTTACGGTACACAGTGAAGCTAATTTAGTAGTAATGAAGGTAGTTGGACGAGTACACACGTACATGACCTTGGACCCCGAGTCGCTAAGATGCCCCCACCCAACCCACCACACCCCTAGGTCAGTGAAAGTATGTGTGTATATGTGTGTGTGTGTGTGTGCAGACTCTGATTCCTTCGAAAAAAGGTCACTTTGGAGCAAATCGGGCACGGTTTGAATTTTCATGCATTTTTCTGTATCCGTATGACAGTGGAGTTGCCACTTAACTTTTTTACAATCCTTTAATTAGTCCGTATAGTTGACATCGTTTATATCATTTGTCGCTAAACTTCTCTGTGTGTCACACGTTATAAGATGATCCTCCATCCACGCGATATCACACCTAGACTTAGTAGCTATTTGGCAACCGAAGATGTGTGTGGAATGGATTATAAATTTAGCCCAGACTATTCATCTACGGTTGATTTCTTCGACTTATTCATGAACACACAATTGATCGGATTGAATTTCTGTATAGTGGCTCAGTCCAACCACCTTTCAACTACAACAACGGAAAAGAAGTACTTGAACATCTCCAGTTTATGGATTTAGAAGATTTAATCATCGGTGAAAAATTCAAAAAGGAGCTTACGGATCATTTCTTCTTAGTAGGAGGTCTATGCGATCATCACATTACATGGATAAATAAGTTTTTTTTGCATATTACATTCTAACATGGTGACCGATGGTGAGAAAGTAGTGAACGTTGCTATATTTGAGACATAACCCTTGTTATTTCGCTTTCTCTCATGGTATTCCCATTAGGTCACTGATATAATGAAAACCAAGATTGAAGAGGCAAGGATGAAAGAATTCTTCTTCTCACAAGATTAAGAGAATGTGATGAGTTATTTTGTAGACACATTCAAACATTGGTAGTTAAACTCGTTTTATTTCATCTTTATTTTATTTATATTAATCAAAGAATATTATTAATGATTAAAAAAATATATACATAAAAGCTAATAATAGCTGACAGGGATTCAAAGTATAGTAATTTTTAAATGTCATGTAAGATCCCTTTGAAACCGAAAGGTGTGGTTCGATAACTACCTGAGAGTTCAACACGTTGACGAAACGTCTTTTTCAAAACCTTTTCCCCTCTCATCTCTTTCACTCCACCGTGTTCCGCGGCTCTGAAACCGATAAATGGTAAAGGGATGTGACTATCATCATCGGCTTCAACTAGGCGTTTCATAGTATCGTAGGTTATTATATCCTTCGTCTGAGTGTTAACTGTTAATCCTTTAGTACGAAGTATAAACTTCACCCCACTCGTCGTTTGGATACAAACCGAATAAGATTGGGGGCCCATAGAGCAGAATGACTCTCCATACGCATCGACACCGTACACATCTTTGATCTCATCAGTGAGATCACCTAGGAATTCTTCAAGTCAAGGTTTTGGGTCATATTTCATAGCAATGAAGATGGCACTGTCTGTGTCACAGTAAAACAACTGTTCACACAACGAGTCTAAGAGGCTGTGAAGGGTAGGCCCTCGGATTCCCATGCTTTCACTTTTTCATCATAGCTTACCATTTTTGGCCTAAACTTCTTTAACTTACCAGCCTAATTTGCACAGGGAAAGCGATTTCCCCCCCCCCCCCTTTGTGCCCCGCTTCTCTTTTTCCCCTTCAGACTGGAAAATATAAATGGGGCGGTGACGCCTTTTAATTTATTCTGTTGCGAGAATTCTGCCTGATTGCTCCGCTGAATCGTTGTCCGTCACTTACCTTGACGTTTTTAATTTTTTGGAGAACCGTGCTGGATTCCTTCGTGCAGCGAGGATTTTCTGCCATTGATTCCTGCCAGCGTTGTCGTTGCCCCTCTGTCGGCTGCATTGATTTGTGCTCTTCCAGTTACGTTTGCAAGTGTTCTCCTTGGGAAGTTCTCCCCCAGTCACCTCGCCATCTTCTCTTTGGGAAATTCTGTCATCTCGAATTTCTTCTCTCGGATCGTTGTGCCTTCGAATCGTCGTTCCCAGTGGTCTCGACGCCTTTCACCTGATATCGCCATCTGTGGGTTTCTCCTCGCCGAAGACCGTCATCGCATTTACCCCTGTGGACTTAGGTTGAATTCCCTCATCATCGCCGAGCCTCTTTCGCTTGGGTTTCCGGCGTGGGTTATTGTTTCACTACTCTGGTATCAGGTATTTTGGAGTATTTCTTTCTTCTTACATCCCCTTTAAATTAATTAAGTGTTATAAGTGTTATTCTTGTAACTTTGGGCCTCCGGGTAAGGGACGAAGACAGGGAGGTTATTCCGAGAACACCTGTCACTAGAGTAGCGAAGCCTATTTCATCTTCAACGGCGCGCGTCGTTTCGGCTTTGAACAATTTATTCATAGAACCCAATTTTGTATGCGCGAATATCTTTTTGGTTAAAACGACTTGTGGTCGTTTGATGGTGATAAGTATTTGTGACTTTTCTTATTGTTTGATGACCCCCGTATATGTGCTAACAGTCAATTTATTTCATTTTAATTTTGTTGTAAATAATACTGTAAATACTTTTTATGTGGGTATTTATTTAACCCCTTGCGGATACCTCTTAATTTAGCACCGTCCTGATAAATTCTGGTAAATTTCTGGTAGGCCTTTAGATCCCTGGTCTTCTATAAATTTTATGTATGTATTTTTTCTTTGGGCCGTGTGAACCGGGTTCCACGATAGCCTTTACAGAGGCTATAGAGCTTGATTCGAGCATAGACGGTTGTGAATGCTGCAATTGGAAGATTCGTTACGTGGGAGTCAACTTCTCTTTGTTCAGAATTCTCCACTTTCGCGATGTATGCATTGTCAGCTACATCTAACGAGTTCACAATGCAATCGTCGTTTTTGATCAGGTCAATTACATCATGGTCCGAACCACATATGACCGTTTTCAAACCGCGAATCCTCTGAGTGGAACTTTCACCAGAGACGGTAAAGGAAGAAAATATGATCAGAATTAATGGGCTGTTTGTTTGTATTATTATTATTATTATTATTATTATTATTATTATTATTATAGTAGTAGTATCGCCTTCAAGTTGTAGAAATTATTGACTTCATATTCGTTGTACAATGTGTTAATATTTCTAAAAATTGCATTTTGAATGTAATATATCAAAGCAGAAAAAAACTAATCTCAGGAAGAAATCCTTGCCTGTTCAGACAGCTTCGCTCTAAAACGATTTCCAGGATTCCTTTCGATGTTGTTTATTTAGATGTTCATTTCCTCAGCCTGATTCACCCTGTTCTCGTATTTCATTTTCTCCTCTCCAATCACTTCCCGCGGGAATCCAGAGGCTTTTATTTTTCCTTCTAGAAAAGTTCTTATATATTCTGCGAAAAAACCATCTCTCTTTTAAAACTTCCAAAGCTCGTAAATTTTCTTGATCTTATACATGTTTTCCAGGGCAAGTTTCAGCTCCGGGATTTTGTACATTCCGCAAATCATACTTTGCTTTTCAGAGTGATCGCACTCGCGTGAGATTTGCTGAGCGCATGTGGTGCAGTGTGAAAGTAAGTTTACCATCTATGGATGGAGGGAGAACTGGAATATACAGATCATTACGGAGGAAAACATCAACTTTCACGATCCCGAAATATATCTCATTCACACCCTCGGTGAATTCTTGAATCGACGGAATTTCTTGCACGGATACGCAACGTCGATGGGATCCTATGGGTTCGGGATTGTTATTCATGCAGTACGGATATAGGGAGAAAAAATAAAGATAATAGATTTTTCTACCTTCGGATGGTGGGTAGTATAATATAAATGAGTTACATCTGCCTCCCAAAAGTCCCCTTCCCACATTAACTACACCATTCACTACATCCAAGACTGCCTCACGTCGTCTTAAAATGGTTTGCATCATGGTTTCAAATTCACACTCCCAGAGAATGATAACCTTGTATTTTCTACCGAGAATTCTATTATTCTCTATTGTCTGGTAGTAGCGATCCAACAAGCCACGTCCACCAATGGATCATCTTGTTTGAGATTACAGTCCTCTTTCTGGCACCCAAGCCATTAGCATCCATGAAAGAGAAACACGGTTCCTCCTACCAATGGTGAAAACCTGTCAGGGAAAGATACTCTTCCACTAACAGAAAGGCTTGGCTCACGACCATTTCTTGCTTGGAAAATCGGGATTCCTCTAACATGTTCTTCAAACATAGACCAACATATAGCCTTATTAGAAGAAAAAAACTTTGGGTTTCTTTCTGTCGATAATCGCAATCGAATTTTCTAGTAAGAAGACATCTTTATACACATTGTAACACAATCAGGTTATTGTGATGCAAGACTGCATAGGATCAATGTTAAATCTTCTGATAATGGAACACCTAAACTTCCCAAAAGATCGTCGATGGATATATTGTATTCTTCTTCCTGGAAATTTGGGTAACAATTACTGTCAAAGTATAATTCCTATTGTTTTTGGCAGATTTTTTTTAGCGATGAGGGCATGAATAGGAGTGTATCCTTAAAAAAATATGTCCTGAATGAGCTCTATCTTAAATATTTTTCGTCCCCATTTCAATGGATTCGTAGTAAAGAGATTAGGATTAAAATATTGAAGCAGCTCGTCATAGATGAATTAGTATTATTATGTGCCATCATATATTTGTTCACATTTTCTCTCGATCCTCTAATTTGTATTAACTCTTCTATAAAGGTTTTACAGGTGGAATTTTCGCCATCTCTTTCAAGAATCCTTGTTCGTGGATCACAATTCTTAAATTTACATATGTTTCATTCTCATTATCAAAACAGAGTTCACAGATTATCTGCATAACCTATATATAAGGAAAAAGTATGAATGATCCCCCTTTCTTATAGGCTTCAATGTCATAATACACTGCATTCCACTTCTTGACCATCGACTTCTTCGACCTTTTAATCCAGCACGGATGCTCTGTTCCATCCGCTTTATAGTATGTATAACATTTAGAACAAAACAACTTCTCACATTCGTGTCTTCTCATTCCATTTGAAGTCTGCATAATTATCTGATTACATCCACGACACATACAAATCTCCACACAAGTATGAAGCTTCTTGTGTGTGTAAAAATACGATTGGTTGTAGAATGATCGATTGCGATCATTACATAAAATCCCTCGATTTCCTTCTCCATCACAATGCCCAAGACACTGACTGCACTCCCCTTCAAAATCTTTTAGATGGTCCGTTACATTGTCGTTAAACGTATGGCAAGAAAAGCACATACTGTGATTAAAAGGAAGTATCTTGTTTTTAATATATGTACTAGTATCATTAATGTTTCGAATTGGATACTAGGTTTCACCTCCAAGCCCAATGAATAGGAGGGGGGCTGATTTTTCAAGATATGTTGATCGATGGAGTAACTTTAATTTGCGTTTATCCCGTATAGCCGTAAATACGAGGATCCTGCATTTCTGCTCGTGTTCTATCAAAGAGAATTGATCTGCATTGACAGCCTCTTCGTATACACGATTACCTTTTCTCGCCAACTCCTGGGATACTTTTATTATTGTCGGAAGCCAAAAGTTTTTTACAAGAACATTCTCCTTCATTTTTTGGGTGAGGACTGAAGAAACAAATGCGCACCCTGTAGAATTTCTGTCCTCTTTATATTTTAATTCGATCAAATCGAGGATTAGATAGTATTATAGCATGGCCTGCAGGAATCCTATAAATACGAACTACGAGATTTAAGGTTCTAAACTTAATTGTATCCACAGACTGGAATTCTGTCTCGAATCGTCCCATGATATAATCGAATAGTGTCGATTCGCGCAGTTGAACGAAGGAATGTGTAAAGAGATCGTATCTCGGATTGTATCCGCAATTCCAAAACTTATATTTACACGATAATCGCCTTTCTGAAGCCATTGTAGATACAATATTTGCCGTAAAAGCTCACGCACTACTCGACCAAGACCAGTTTTTTCTGGTTTCTCCACAATTATACGGTATAAAATGATGAGAAGTTTTCCCTGGCTTTTTTCTCTGTGCTGTAAAGGATTTTCTTGCGTATGTGGGTATGAAGTTCTACACAGTCCATTTACTTCTCCATCTGAAAAAAGAATGGTGTTGTTACACGATCTATCTTCTATGTTTGAACGTTCACTTTCTATTGCGAGTTCTACATCTTCATCGTTAGAATTAGCTATGGGTAAAATTGTACCGACGAAACCTTCACTCGATGTGGGGTTGGGTAAAGAGGAAGAGGTTGGCTTGTTTCGGTAGATCTACCTTCGTTTTGCAGGAGGAGTAAACATTGTTTTTGACAATCTAAAAAGAGAGAAAAATATTTTGTATATAGTTATCTGAAAGAACTTGGCTCATTCATTATAAAAAAAGAAAGCATGAGGGAAGGAAGTATGAAAATATTTTTAGAGAAAAGATTTTATATATAGTTACCTGAAAGAAGTCACCCCATTGATTATAAATAAGGAAAGTATGAGTGAAGGAAGTGTGAAAAAATTTAAATTTATATCCCCTATACTTCATCCATCATTGGGCCGACGTCTAGCCGAAAAACCCACTTCCTATTTCGTAAACTCCGGAATAGAGATAAGATGTTTACTCAACGCGTTAATAAAATCATCTGGTGTTATACTAAAGGCAAAAAGACTAAGAAGACTTTAAAAAGGAAGTAATGTTTCACGAAGGTGTGTATGATGTGTCATCTTTGGATGGACGAAGTCATACACTCCTTATTTAAGATGACTTAATGCAGGAGATAGATACAAATATATCAGAGATATTTACAGTGACCTCCGACCATAAGGATATCTCCATATTCCTAGTAGCCCCAAATCTATTTTATAAAAATTGTTATATACGCCATATTACCTTAAACTGTCACAATCTAGTCTTATTTAACCAGAGAAGAGACATCTTCCAGATAAATATATATTCGCTGGACAAATAATGCCTGGTGAACGGAACAACTTCATGAGGATATATAAAGAATCAGTCTCAAAACCTTATGGTTATTTGCTCTGCGATTTCAGTCCGAGAAACACTGTACGATTTACATACGGACGAGAATATTTCCGAACGAAATCGAAACCGTATATCTTTTAGAATGAACCATAGAATAAAAAGATACGCGTATCTATTCCACACGTTTCCCACACTCTCTAAAAAGATGAAAAAAACAATCATAGGAAACACAAACACACGTCGTAGTTCTCTTTATCGTTAACACAAAAAAGTAAGGAACTGATTGAATTATTAATCAATTTTACCGATGAACAATGGCAACAGACGTACCAATCAAAGGATTGTAAAAGGTTAACTGGCAACTTCACACGAGACAATTCATGAATATTCAAACCGCATCAAAGAAACCCTATCCTATTGGACTTGTATCAGTGGCTGTCCATATTACCTCGAACACTCACGCTTAATGTCTCGATTCCAGGTGAAGCACATTATACAACAAGAATATAAAATGAATATATTCAGCCTTTTGAAGATTACTAGAATAAAATCCGTTTATGTTAGAGTGATCTTTGAAAATACCTGTGGAAGAACTCGATATAATGATAAACTATTCCTTAGTGAGGATGAGTTTTGGCTTGTGCTTGGGGCAATACACAGGTTAAAACAGGAAAATTTCCCCTATGTAGATCGACTGGTGAAGGACTACGGTATAAAACAGCTAAAGTGTGTAATGAGGGCAAATTCATACAGTCTATTTCCAAGTATACATTTCGGTATTTACTGGAAAAGGGATGAAGAGTTCATTCCTACACGATTTAAAAATCGCGTTCTACAATAAGTATGAAATCAATACTTTTCTAAAACTTGAAGACAAGTTTCAGCAAAGTTTTCGTCAGATGAAGTACTTACAAAATACGGTGGATGCTTGTTATCTTATATTCAACGATGGATCCGATGAATGTCGAAAACTTCACCCTACCATCACAGAAGCTAAGAAAGAATTTGTCCTCAGAGATCTTTACGACTACGTCACTATTGCGTGTAAAGATAATTTAATAGAATATCTATCTATCAATCAGTCTCTGCATGATAATCCAGAGAATGGAGTGTCACCAGTCTGCATCATCAAGACTTGCAAGAAGAAAGTTTAAGTTCACTCCAGATAAAAATAATTTTTAATTAGAGCATAATTCCTTAACAAATATGTTTATTCAAATTCTAGAGAATCAGTAAATGTGTACAAAGTAATAAGGTTGCGGTTATCCATGAAATCCTAATTATAATTATGTATTTTAACCTACATAGATGTAAAATAAAATTGGATTTTTAAGTTAAGGTGTCTTTTATTGAATAGTTATATAAGAGTGTAAACGAAACAGATATTTAGTTAAAAGTAAACCGCCGATTGTTATGCTTATATACATCCCCGAGTCTGCTAATATCTTTTGTTGGGGTAAATCGGCTATTCCAATCTATAAAAAAGATCGCTAAAAGATCTGATGTGGAAAGCATTCTATCAAGTTTGGATAGCTATATACTACACAAACCCGTGCAAAAAAGATTCAAGACAGAACATGTAAAAGCACAAGGTTCAAACGAGATTTGGCAGCCAGATCTAATTGTGATGTCTAAGTTTGAAAGTTCTAATTATGGTGTACGTTATATACTTTTTGTAATTAACGTATATTCTAGATATCTCTTGCTAATTCCTTTAAGGGAGAAGACGGATAAGGTAGTGTCAAATGCTATACGAAATCTCATGGAAGAAATCGGATAGATTCCAGGTTATATATGTTCTGATGGTGGAGGAGAGTTAAAAAGAAAGAAGGGCTTTTTACTCGTTATATAACGGAATAGAGTCTATTGGAGAATGCTCAAATCCTATACATCAGGGAACATTATCAATACAGTTACAGTTTAGATCTCCATTAATAGACTCAGTCTCCCCTGTTATATATACAGAGTTTCAATCTGTTATTGAGATAGATATGTCTAGAAACGTACTAGTTTATTCTTAATAAAATGAATGGAATAGAAATAGAAGAACTATTGTATGGAAATAAAACTACAAAACGAGTGTTTCATGGATGTTTTTCGAGAGACACTCAGCTCTGTCAACCTTTAGCAGCTTACATCATTAATCTGGGCAGAAGCCATCGACCTGGATCGCATTGGACAGCTTTAAATTTCTATTACTTTGACAGCCTATGTCTAGGGTTCCAGAAAGATGTTTATATTCATAAGAAACTTAGTAAAATTATTATCGCCAATCCATTCAGAGTTACTTTTCAGACTCATGAGGCTTGTTGTGTGTCTATTTCATTCAGCACATGGCAATCTGTAAATCATATCGAGCTTTTATTGAACAATTTGATTCTTATAATGATCAAAGAAACGAAGAAATCGTAGTAAGGAATACTTGTAGTAGAATGTAAAGAAAATTGATATTGTACACTCAATAAATATTGATTGTTAGTTGGAAAATATGTAATTGTGTAGCTTATCTACAAAATTATATGTCATTATATGTCATTATGTAAGCTGGTTAGTATAAATTAAATGTTATTTTTCGATTTATTAATCTATAGAAAGATGTATGCATATTTGAAATTAAATGTAAAATAAATCATTATAACAACCTTGACCTTTTTAAAACAAGTTGCAAAAAGAAAATGACTTACTCTGTGAACAAAGATGTCAACTGACAAAAGGTAAAATGTTGAAGAAAGTCACATATCTCAGCACATAAAACCCATTCATCTTCTGTTAATGGCTCCATATTCTTAGACTTAGTTGAAAACTTTAATTTTAGGTCAGCTGAACAAAGAGAAAAAAAGGCTTCTTCGCAGCAAACTATGAATTATAATGATAAATAAGGAAGGTTTGGAATTGGTTTCTACATCTTTACAAATAAGCAGATGGGGGGGGGGGGTGAGGACAGGGTTGGGAAACATTTAGTGACAAAAAAATAAAGGTGGGAGGGGTAAGAGTCCATTAGAAACAGATGATGGGGTGTGGGGGTGTAGGGGGTGGGAGACAGGGTTTGGAGCTTTTTGGTGACGGCGACAAACAAACAAGCGATCTTTGTCTCTTTATTCCCTGATACCAGTTATGTTAAATATGGTCTAGACATTAGTAATCTTTTAATTAAATCTTTCGATATGTAAAACATCGCATGTGTCACACACCGTATTAACCATCGCTCGAAAAACGTCACTAATATGTTTACACAAAAATACCTATCTCTTTGCATCATTTAACCTCTTTAATTACTTTCAAGTATGACGACACGCAAATAATTGTGTGTGTTTACATATGTATGGTCGTGTATGTGTGTGCAGACTCTGATTCCTTCGAAAAAGGTCATGGACCGAGGCTAGAGTAAGGACAGGAAGAGGGAGGAGGGGGAATTTGGCGAAAAGCTCCAAACCCCGTCTCCTACCCCCCCTTTGCAACCAACCAGTAAAGGGGGATGGGAGGTAAACTCGGATGCAAGGCCATGTACGTATGTACATGTTTGAATAGCCACATGGTTGTGTGCGTCTGTGTGCACTCGTTAACACCTTCAATAGTAATTAATTTGATCAATGACTCTTACATTTTTAACATCGAGAAAGGCCATGCGATTTTCTTTTTACCATTCTACTATAAAATTGATGGTGGAATGGAGGTCGTTAAGGTTTGTGAGAGAATTGTCGAATGAATTTCAATTTTTATAGGCCAAATCGATATGACATCATCTATATACCTAAACCATACAAAATTTTGATGTGTAATAACAGAAAGGAGTAAATTAACTTAAAAATGTTCCATAAAAGGAATACAAGATATGGGCGATAAGGGATTACCCATGCTAAGACCGTATTTCTCCATTCCACTAAAAAAATACATTGTCTGTAGCACAAAGTTTTATAAAATTTATAATTTTATTTTTGCCTATTGGGAGGTTTAATATATATATATAAATATATATATATATATATATATATATATATATATATATATATATATATATATATATATATATATATATATATATATATATATATATTAAGTTTCTTATCAAGAAGTAATATTATATTAGAGGTATATATATATACGAAAGAAACGTATGAAAGACCGCCTCAAAAACAAGAAATCATCAATGAGGAAGACGAAAGGGGGAAGGTAAAGATTCACATTAAGAATTACAAGAAGCAGGTAGTAAGGTCAAACTGACAAGACGGAAAGGTTAACAGATTAAAAGAAATGGAGATAGTCTAACGAGAGAGATTATAAGACACAAGGAGGGAAAAGTGGGGAAAATACAATGTACATAACAGAGCAGTGACAATTAAAAAAAATAAAATAAAATTGCGACCACATAACTAAAGATTGTATATAAAAAACTAAGAACAAAAGTCAGAACTAATTTCTTTAAGTATCAATCTTTTAATTATAGCATCTATTTTATATAATCCAAGGGAAAGGTTAAAATTATCACATTGACTTATAAAAGCACATTCAATGATATTCCTTTTTATAGGATCATTGGAACGATAAATAAATTTTGCCGAGTTCCAGTTAATTAGATGGTCCTTATTTGACATGTGGACAAAGAAAGCACTGTTATCTTGCCCTCTTCGGACATTATATTTATGTTGATTTATGCGAACAGAAAGTTGTTTACCTGTTTGTTCATAATATTTACTTAGGCAACCAGAAAACTCAACTGAATAAACTCTTCTCCCCCAAACTATTACAATTATTACGTAATAATAAATTCTTAATGGTCGTCTCATATTTAAAAGCAACAGAAATGTTAAAGTTATTCAAAAGACGGGGAAGATCACTAAAACAAAGAGAAAAAGGTAGAACTAAATTATTATTACTATTAAAAGGGAGAGTAGGGACAGTTTGATAAAATGTCTTTTTAGCAGAAGAAAGACAGTTTTGAAGAAACGGGTAAGGGTAACAAAGTTTATGGCCAATTTCCAAGATATTGGAAAATTCCAAATCCATATATTCCGGGCTCACAACTCGTAATGCCCGTAGAAACATAGAAGAAAAAACAGAGCGTTTAACTTTAGGGCTGTGAGAAGAGTAAAAATGAATATAAGAATTTAAATTAGTAGGCTTACGAAAAATAGAGTATTTAAAACCTGTATGAGTTCTATGAATAAGAAGATCAAGAAAGGGAAGGGTTCTATTATTTTCCAACTCGTGGATAAATTTAATTGAAGAGACGAGACAATTGAGTCTGGTAAGAAAAACATTAACATCTTTAATTTATCGTCCCTTCAATTCCTCTCCTAAATATAAATTGAGTCTAGATCTTTAGAGATAGACCTATTTTGAATGTTTATATTTAATATATCCTGTGGTTTGATAATATATGACAACCTTAGTATTTATTATAGAAGACCAAACAAAGGTTTACTTTTTAATTAACGGTAAAATGATTGTCTCTAAGACAATAAAAAGAAATTTAAATTCAGTCCACAGAAAGCTACAGAGATTAATAGTATTCTATACCTCTGTTGAAGGCCATTTTAGAGTATTATTTTTAAGAAAAAAATAGCTTTGTATTGGGATAAACTATGAATTGACATTGACCTTTTTATGACCAATCACAGACCTCTCACGTTAGAGAGTTTGTATATTTTTATTATGCAAGTATCTTATTATATTGATCCTAGTGTGCGCGTGTGTGTTTATATCTTTTTGTGTGTGTGGCCGTTTGTGCATTCAAAAAATGAAAGGATTTTTTTCCCTGCACACTAATTTTGAATGTGTGGTGAAATAAAAAAACATAAAAACTATTTCGCTCGTACACTTTCTTAATTTTGTGAGCAAAGCGAACAAGCGCCGCAGGTCAGCAACAATGACCTGCAGCATTTGGTGATATGATGATAAATGGTTCAGCAGTGATGGTTTGACATGGTTTAAATTACTTACAAGTGCATTTGAATGGCTAAATAAGGCTTCTGCCACTAGATAGCACCATCCAGCGCCAAATTCGATAACGGATTTGAAATCGCCAGGGTGAATAACCATATGTCCCAAGGTCATATGGGTCATTTCATGACTCTAAATGGGTACAATTGAACTTTACTCCTTTTGAAAATAGCGGCGCCTAGAACTGGCGCATTGCCGCAGATAAAACGCCCGTTGGGTGGATTTTTGCTAGTTGAAAATAATAGAAGTTGCCAATTGTTAACTTCAGCATACGAACAAAACCTTTGCAAATGCACTTAAAACCAATAAATTTAGGTGGACGAAATAGGTATAGCTACTAAGGCCTGAATATTACCAATAGAACAAAAGAAATGCAAAAGGAGTAGACAATTATAGAATACTTTTATCCCATCCTCTGTATTCCATTCAGATGTGCCAATCGGCATCTCAAACTGAACATTCCTTCACAACTACCACTCCTACCAAAGACAGAGCCCAAAATCTCCTTCTTTGAGTATTAAGTTACTAAACTACTTTATAATCTTAATCATGTTACAAGGAAATTATGTTTTACTTTGCTAAATAAAATCAACTTATTTGTTCCTTTAATCTCCATTTGCACTGAAGATGAATTAAAGAGACTAACACACACAAACACACCCATTACTGCACCAAATGCATGCTCAAAATCTGAATCCATCTAGAGCAGTTCTTTTATTTTGAATATTGTATTGGTTAACCTCTAACAAATCTCATGTAACCTCACTAGGAGAAAAAACAAGTAAATCCCATGCAATCTTCATTCTCATAAAATAATAGCTAATATGACCTAGATAACAAACAAATATTGTAAACTTTGTCAAAGAGAAACGATGCAATCTTTATTCTCATCAAATAAAAGCCAATATGACCTAGATAACGAACAAATATTCTCCAATGTAAGTCAAATACAGGCAGGAAATTGTTTTGTAAAGCCTCATTTCAAAGATAACAGACTTCTAATTTTCCCATGGCATCCTTCTTTCCAATTCAATTTATAAATAAAAACAAAATTTTCAACGAGAAGACATCAGTATGTCTATGGCAACGACAGTAATAAAAAGTGGTGAAAGCATAATTGCTCATTTTATGAAGTTGCGAAAAATTTCTCCAAACGCAGCAGATTAATTGGCCATTAAACTCCTTTCGCGCGAAGGCTCACAAAGCAGGCCTTGTATAAGGCTTTTAACCCCCTCTGAGTCTGCTGAAGAATGGTGTCTGTGAGAGCGTTAGCGAGTTATCTTATCTTGCGAAGTCGCCTTAAATTCGAATAAGTTTCTCTCTCGACTTTGATCTCCATTTGCTCCTATCTATGTACTTCTTCCTCATCTGACTTTAAACTGTTCCTTCTCACGCCTTAATGACGAGTTAGTTCGATCCAGAAAACAGAACGACGAAACCATTCAAAATCAGGGAACTGTGTTAGATGGTATCTTTGTCGGAAATATGTCAACCAGGAACGTTCCTTAAGAACAACGCCCTTTTTTTAGCTAAATGAGCCAATTCAGTATCTAGAGAAACATCGCCTGTCGGAAATCTATGGTTCGGAGCGGTTGGCGATAAATTTATTCAGCGGTCGTGACATAACAGTTTCATTAATTAGCTCCATCGTTGAATAGATCAATTTAAGGAAATAGAAAAGGAGGCGTTATAAAAAGTTGTTGCTTTACCAAATTATAAAGTTTTCCTCTCAATGACTTTTTTTTATTTGCACAATTCTCCAGAAGTAGTTACATAATGGAAATACCGTCACATATTTCACACCAGTCCGGTAATTCTCTCGTTTTTGTTGCCTCTAAGGTAATAAAAATGTTGGCGTCTTCTAAAATCCACTATATCTCTAAATCTTACTAAAAGACAATTAGCAGAGCCTTAAAATTCGTATAAAAAACACTTAATAAGAAGGGAACCTTGTCAGTAATTAATGCCATAAATTATTGCTTTGTTTGCTCTGATTAAAATGGAAGACAAAACAATTCAGTCCAATCTCAACCATTGCTTATAGATGTTGTTGCCGTGACGGGGAGTTTTTTTAATTTAATCCATCTTTTCTCATAAAGCTTCTTCAGTTATTGCTCTTCGCTAATGAATACCCTACCACTATAGGACGGAGAGGAACGCAATAGAATCGAAATGTGCAGAATAGATGGAGGGAAAAGTTCAATTGTTTGAAAATACAAAGCAACGACCGCATTTTTAAATCTTGTCAAATCATATCTTCAAAAGGCTTCTTGTTATCCATTATATAATCAAATTAAGCGTAATTTCTTTTTGAAATGACTCCCATTGTTTCTGGTTTCCTCTCATTTCTCGCTTCGGTCATGTACATTCAAATTAGAGCGAGTTTTTGATCCTGTTTTATAAAAAATGAATTATTTCTTCTCTAATTTCCTATTTGATTATGTGATTATTCTGAGAGTTTCCTAACTAGTTGTCATTGGGGATGTCCTTGAGCTCAATTTTATGTTGCGTATAACGCTTGTATTTAGTTGTAAGGTTGCTTGTTTGTCTGCGGTGGGATTTGGAGCTAGAGATGTGTTGGCGGGTTATATGAGGGAAAGGCGGCTGATCGGACTCGAGTGTGTGGCTGATGAATAGGGTGGAAACTTGCCGGGCTGCCTTCGCTTACCTATTCTTTAGTTACGTGATTTTATGTTTCCAAATGTCGTTTTTTTGTCTGATTGGTTAATTGTTGTTTAAAATACTTGTACGGCACTTTGCTGCGAAGTGCGGGAGTTGCCACAGAGCCACGATCGATTAATTGTGAAATGCAACCTAAATTCTGTTAAGAGTTCTGAGGAAAGACGGGAGATATTTGGTCTGGGGTATTTTGCACGTATCCCCCTCCAAACTCAGTTAGTCGCCGCTAAAATTTAATTTAGAGATATACAAGTCAAAACTGAAGCCTTCGTACCAGTTCAATGAAGCAAATAAGCGGCTTCAGGAAGACCTGATTAGAACTATGACCAATAATTTGGCACAGCCAATCAAACCTACACAAAGCGTCTCTGATCTGCAATTGAGAGGCCCAGACATTGGACATTGGACATAACAAGTTAGGAAGTATACATTAGTAGAGCAAAAGTAAGAGAGTATAGAGGTGAAAGTGTTTTGAAAAAGATAGTAAAAGATAAGTTTATTATAAGTTTGAAGGGGTTTTTGTTCACTGGTGGAAGGGTATATCCAGCCAAAGTAGACAGTATAGTAAAAATAATAGGTGAGAACAGGGATGAATAGATCCCTGGTCAAAGAGTAGCTCTGGCAGTGTTAAGCTCGTGTTTGGTTGTTTTGTTTTTGTCATAGATTGGTAGGCATTCAAGCCTTTGTAGCAACTAGAATAACTCGTTACTACGGTAGGTCAAAATTCGGTGTAATGTTGTCATAATTGGGATATAATTATCGGTAGGTGCAAGTATCACATGTTAGGTTTTAAGTTTCCATTCAGGTAAGGCCTTCTTTAATTTTTGGCTCGCTTGTTGATACTATGCTCGTAATGTAACGTAGGTGTTATGGCGGAGAGTCTTATTCTCTATCAACTTTTGCTCTTTGGGGGAAGGACGGAGGAGTCTTTCCTTTGACAGATCTCTTCTTACGGAATTCTGCGTCCCTGAGAACAACATAAGTTTCGGTAGAGAACTTCACAAGGTCACGGAATAGAGCCTGCTTTACCAGATCTTCAGGTATGTCAGCCTCGTAGTCATATTTGTATTGTCCAGCCCTAAGGCTATCGACAATATCTTCTGAGCCTGCGTCGTCAGGAAACTAGTTCCCTTCGTCAGCATATACTCTGAGGCTTAGCATCCTCGAGTAGTAAATGTACCGGGGAGCCTGATTCTTGGAATACGATTGGGGTGGGGCAAATGCTCCACCTTTTTAGGCCTATAGCAGCAGTCTCCGTTCGCTCGACTTGTGATTCTGTGGTTGGCGTAGTTGTGTGTGTTTGTGAGTCAGTTTGTGCCTTCTGCCGGGCAGCCATAGCTTGCACTCGAGGATCCCGTGAAATGGCATTACTCGTGTCCAGAGCTTTTTGGCCGGTCTTCTCACTCTCTGTTTGGAGATTCACTCGAAGTACCCCGTTTGACGGAGGGGTTTCCGAGAACCACATTTTTATCCATGCCGTTATTCACGAGCATAATGTTCAGTTCCTTCGCGAACGTGCCAGGCTTGGTCAAGTTAGCAATAAATGCAACACATTATTTTGGTCAACTTTTCATTTTCAATTTAAAGGTACGTAGTTGCAGTGGCAACACTACTCTCTGCGACCGTTGCCTTGAAAACCTTCGCGTAGGGGGAGTTAGCCTTCTTTTTATTCTCTTTTCTGCCTTTGTCCATTGTTTTTTGAATATGCTCCTTCTTTACATGACATTCTTCTGTGCGAGCCACCCTCATTGAGGCATTTCTGGAACGAACTTTTACATTCGCGCCATGAATGGTCTTATCCGGCGCACACATGGCACACTGTGAATGCAGAGTTTGGGGAAGTGGCGGTGGTGTGTCCGTTGTACCATTAGCACTTGAAGCACAGTTGCAGGTCAACGAACTCCTCACATTTGATCTGCTCGAGGCAGATGCAGACATTAAAGAGGAGAAGGCCGTTTTCTTTAGCTTTGTTCCATACTTGGGTCTCGGTAAATACAACTTTAAAAACGTGGGTGTCTTTAAGTTTGATCACTTCTGCAACTTTAAGCCACTTATGATTCCGAAGAATCTCATCCATGATCTGGTCAGTCGAGTGTTTCCCAAAGCAGGGGTCGAGGCGGCAGCAGATAATACTTCTGTGTGTTTGTATTTGTGGTTTGAGATTTATTTTTTCAAGGGTGTCTGTGGCACGCGGGAAGGAGAAGACTTCGCACGCGGGAAGGAGAAGACTTCGATGCCTGCCTTCCTCGTACAGATAGTCGCGTAGCCACTTTGCAAGTCAATAAGCCGTAAATTCTTTCGAAGACCTTTCTCCTTTCCGGTTTTTGCCGGCCTGGCAAGGTCCTCAGGGCAATACGCCGCGTCTCCCTCATCTCTCCGTCATTGCACCCAAGGGCGTAATTTAGGAGGGCATCTGGGAGGACCCGAGTCTGTAAATGTGTGTAGCTGTGCGTGTATGTATTTTAGGAATCCGTTGTGAAAAATAAAGGAGAGTGGTATGTTAAGAAGGTGTAAAAAAAAAGATGTCCAATTAACAAATGGCCACTTTACTTCAAGACGGCGTACAGCGCTCCTTCCTTTCCCTCAACTAGCCTCCAGCAAGGCTATTCAAGGAGATAATAGCCACTTCCGAATGTATCACTGCTTGTAAAAAATCGGGTCACGCACAACAAAGCAGAAACCAATCAACCTTATTTGAAATTAAAATCCAGTACAAATTCCAAAAAAATGATTGTACCGCTTCAACGAGTAAGAGCAAAGAATATCCAAAGGTGACTTCTTGTTATGAGATACGATCAAAATACCATCGGGAATTCCGTAAAATTAATTTCGAATTCAAGATTATATTAAAAAAATATTGTTAAATCTTATTTAAACAAGTTTCCCTAATTTTAACATGAACCTTAATTTATATAAATTTTTTATATATTAATTTTGTGATCTCCATCCAATGCCGGAGTATGCCTTTTCCTTTTTCGGTTTTGCCCTTTGTTTTTTTATTTGCCTTCGGTTGTTTTTTATCCTGTTCGTTTTTAATAATTAGTCTCTTTGTAGGCTAAAGCTATTCTCAAAGTGTGTAATAGCCACGGCTGTGTCTTTGTTAACAGTCGCTAGGATAAATCTTTAATAAAAACAAGGTCTGCCGACCAAAAAGTCGCGTGCCCTCACTTATTCTGATTTATGACCTTACGACCTTCAAAACTTTCCAAAATTCCCGGAGTAACCTTGGGAGGACCTTGGCATTCTATCATTCGAAAGAGAATGTAAACACCTTATGGGTTTCAAATTTCGTTAGAATCGGCCGAACAAAAACTAATTCCCTGGGTAACCTTAAGTGGCTTTGCCGATTATATTATGTGAAAGGGAATGTAAAACAATATAAAGGTTTCAAATTTCGTTAGAATCAGCCGCATAGTTATGATGGTATTGCAAAAAACCCCCCTAACATTAGGAGGACCTTAGAAATTATATCATTCGAAAGAGAATGTAAAACAACATAAGGCTTTTAAATTTCATTATATTATTTGGAAGGGAATGCAAAAGAATACTATTAAAAAAAAAGCAAAACGTGGACAGACCGACCGACGACATAATGAGATGTAGAGTCGCCCGCGACTAAGAAGTCACAACTTTCTAAAATCTTATTAAAAAGTAGAACTAAGTTATAATAAAATATATATTTTCTTAATTAAAATGGCGGGCCTTAACTTTTTGTCACACCTCATTTATGGAATTGGAAAGGCGAAAAAATGGTCACACTCTAATTGCGTAGTCTAGAATAGTATAGCACAGTATAACATATCATATTATCGCATAGTGGTGCTTATCATATTATAGCATAACATAGAATAGTATAGCATAGCATAGCAAACATAGTGTAGTAAAATATAATATAGTATAGTATATTCAGTATAGTATCTCCTAGCAGAGTATAGCCTAGCATATCATATTCTAGTATAGCCTATTATAGTCTCGAATAGTAGCCTGGAAAAACCTAGCTTACCGCAGGATAGAATAGCCTAGCTTGCCTAACATAGTAAATCCTGCCTATCATAGTGTAGTATAGCATAGTATAACAGAGTAGATTATGTCATAGCATAGCCTAGCCTAGCATCGGATAGCCTAGTCTAGCCTAGTTTAGTAGAACCCAGTCTAGCCTATGATTTCCTATAGTAGTAGAACTTACCATACCATACTCTAGCGTAGCTAGCATAGTATGTAGCCTAGCCTTACATAGTATAGCTTAGCCTGGCATAGTGTGACTTAGCCTAGACTAATCTAGCCTAGCCTAGCAGAGAATGTATAGTATAGCCTATCCTAGCCTAGAAACCATATTAAAGCCTAGCCTAACATAACCTAGTATAGCTTAGCATATATAGGATAGTAAAGCTTACCATAGTATAGCTTATCATAGTATAGCCTAGCCTAGAATAGTATAGTATAGCATAGCCTAACCTAGTATAGTTTAGAATAGTTTAACATAGTATTGCCTAGCCTATGTTCGTAGAGCCTAGCCTTGCAAAACCTAGCATAGTATAACGTATCTACCATAGCCTACCTTAACCTAATCTAGCATAACCATAGTGTAACATAGTCTAGCATAGTATAAACTAGTCTAGCATAGTATAACCTAGATTAGCATAGTATATCCTATCCTATTCTGGCATTGTATATCTTGACATAGCACACCAGACCATAGTATACCCTAGCCTATCCTAGCTTACCATGGTAAACTATAATATAGCCTAGTTTTGCGTAGTATAGGCCAGTATACCCTTGCATAGCATAGCATACCCTTGTATAGCCCATCCTAGTATATCATACAATAGAATGGCCTAGAATAGCATAGTATACTCTAGAGTAACCTAGTATACCCTAGCCTAGTATAGACTTTCATATATTGCCTAGCATAGTATATACTAGAATAACCTAGCTTAGTATAGTATACCTGAGCCTATCACGGTGTATCCTAGCCTAGCCCAGCCTAGCTTATCAAAGTATAGCCTAGCTTGCCTTTAGAGTATAACCTAGCCTAACTTAGCACAGCCTACAATGTATATTAAAACTTAGTCTAGCCTAGCTTAGCTTACTCTACTCTAGTATAACCTATCTTAGTATAACATAGCTTAGCCTAGTTAGCATATTCTATCCTAGACTAGCATAACCTAGTTTAGTATATCATAGCCTACCTTACCCTACCCTACTCTAGTTAGTATAGTATATCATAATATGGCCTATCTAGACTATTATATCTTAGCCTAGGCTTGAATAGCATGTATAACATAGCCTATCCTACCCTAGCCCAGCCTCGCTTATCCTAGCCAGGTATAGCGAAGACTAGCCTAGTGTAGCATAGCTTATTATATCATACCCTAACCTAGCATACCATAGCGTAGCGTAGCCTAGTATAGCCTTTCATGCCATGCCTAGCCTAGTATAACTTAGCCTAGCCTAGCATAGCATAACCTAGCCTAGCATTAACTATCCTAGACATGTATAGCATATACTATACTATTATACCCTAGTCAAGCATAGCTTATTATTGTCTAGCCTAACATACTATATGCTCTTCTAGCATATTATAGCCTATTCTAGACTTACATAGCAGAGTATAGATGTTATAGCCTAGTCCAGTCTAACTGAGTCTCGGCCGAAAAGTTATGATGTTATTGCCAAAACAAAACAATTCCCGGGATAAGCTTGATAGAACTTTGGCAATTATATCATTCGAAGGTAATGTCAAACAACATAATTGTATTCAAATTTCGTTAGAATCGGCCGAATAGTTATGATGTTATTGTCAAAAGAAAATAATTCCCGGGCTATCCTTGGGAGGACTTTGGCAATGATATCATTTGAAAGAGAATGTAAAAGAACATAAGGGTTTCATATTTCGTTAGAATCGGCTGAATAGTTAAAATGTTATTACAAAAACAAAGAAATAGCCAAACGGGGACCGACCGCCCGAACACACATACCAATAGAAGGATTGCTATGTTATTCGAGAATTATCAATATTGAATAACTTTAATGAAGGTAAAATGAGTATTAAGATAGAAGTAGACTACTCGCAATTCGTTGAGTTGCCCGAGTTCTGAGCTTAGGAAGAAGAAGAACTCTTAGTAATTTGAAAATGGAACCGAGATGGAGGTTTATTTTGAGACAATTTTATGAAATGTTTTAATTTCTGTTTTTCATAACTCCCCAAAATTATAGGAAATAAAAGTACAGATATTTAAGTTTTTTATCAAACTGACGTTAGTGTTGTCATAAAAAACTGCACCCCCTTTTAATACTTCAGCAGCCTTATTCAAAATTACGATAATTAAATTTATGAGTTACATTTAATTTTAAAAGTTTTTTATTATTTAAATGGAACTGAAATGAATTAAGAAAAATCATTGTTTTTAAATAATAGGCTATTAAAAAAGTTTGGTTATAAAAATATTTACATATGAAGGAATTATTTTTAAAAAGTCCTAAAATTGAGGCTTTTAAGAGACTTAATTTGACGAAGCTTATTTTAATTCCTTTTTACTCCAAGGATGTTTTTTAGGATATCTGCAGAAAGTTTGTTGGAAGAGATCTGTAATGAAAGTGGTAAGGTTAGAGAAAGTGAGAATTTGTTGAAGAGAGATAGCCGAAGTCGCTCTTCGAGATCAATCAGACCTAGTGGGCACATAATATCCTCCAAATGTATCTGCAGCATTGTTGTCCATCCTACAACTCTGCCCTCCCTGCATGGATTTATAGGATAAATACTGACTTTAAAAATTCAAATTGAAAGGGAGATTTTTCATATTTCTTCATCGCCCAATTTGAATTCATTTCAAATGAGTCCCCATAAATTAGTACACTTCTGATCCCTAATTATAAAATTCAAGCTCGCTCTTTTAATTATTTTAATATTTTATGTCAATTTATATCAATAATAAGAAGTCACGGTTAAGCAAGCAGTAAAATAAAACACATAGGACAGAAAGAGAAGGTAAATTTGAATGTTGATTGATATCTCAGTAGTTAAGGTTTCAGTTCGGTTCTCCGCCTAAATATAAATTGAGTCTAGATCTTTAGAGATAGACCTATTTTGAATGTTTATATTTAATATATCCTGTGGTTTGATAATATATGACAACATTAGTATTTATTATAGAAGACCAAACAAAGATCTACTTTTTAATTAACGGTAAAATGATTGTCTCTAAGACAATAAAAAGAAATTTAAATTAAGTCCACAGAAAGCTACAGAGATCAATAGTATTCTATACCTCCATTGAAGGCCATTTTAGAGTATTATTTATATATATATATATATATATATATATATATATATATATATATATATATATATATATATATATATATATATATATATATATATATATAACCCTATATTTTAAGAACTAGATTTTTTGAAGGTTTGAATAAGATTTTTTCTTTTAGTTCGGTTGTCACCTAAGTAGATTTAATTTTTTTATCAAAGTTATTTCTAATAAGTCCTTTATAAGAAGAAGAAGAAGAAGAAGAAGAAGAAGAAGAAGAAGAAGAAGAAGAAGAAGAAGAAGAAGATGAAGATTAAGATTAAGATTAAGATTAAGATGAAGATGAAGATGAAGAAGAAGAAGAAGAAGAAGAAAAGGGTGTTCATGGTGTTAAAATAAAGAGTCTATAAAGGGGATTAAAAAAGGCGGTTAAGATTAGCAAATAAGGCCGTAAGGCCACACCCCGCAGGGGTGCCTGTGTAACCAAGCTCTTCCTGTTAAGGAAGAGAACAGCGGCTTGTATATATATATATATATAGATATATATATATATATATATATATATATATATATATATATATATATATATATATATATATATATATATATATATATATATATATATATATATATATATATATATATATATATATATATATATATATATATATATATATATATATATATATATATATATATATATATATATATATATATATATATATATATATATTAGGTAAAAGGCCATGTTGTATGTAGGTACTATTGAAGTTCACAGCTGTGGCATCGTTATTATTTTAACCAGTATTTTCTTAATATCCCTTACAAGTTTTTTAATGGGATCTTCGAGGCGAGAAAAAACATCCGCGGATGACATTTCCTATTCCTAGACGTCTTTCGACCGTGTTAGATCATCTTCAGGAAATGAACAGAAATTTAATTATTCATTGGACATTGGACATATATACGAGTAGTGGGGAATATAGTAGCAGAAAGTTTTAGTAGGAGAAATAGTGGGGTAAAATTGGGAAATTGATAGAAAAGCGAAAATGAAAAGTAGAATGTAACACAGGTCCCTGGTGATAAGGCATCTTTGGCTTTCTTTGCGTTTTGGAATATATTTTTGGTCTCTACTGCTTTTTTTGAAGACTTTTTATCTTCTTATCTGAGTTGTTTACACCATAATTTTGAATTGTTTATTATTTTTTTATTTTGTACTTTTTGTTGTTTTTTTATATTTTTGGTGAGTTAATCGCGCTAAACTTTTGGGCAAATTTAGAAAATTAGCACTTGGCTAATTTAGTGAAAAGTGATTTTGTATGGCTTTGTGTCGGTTGGGCCATTGGGAAAATCTAAGTGAACCTTAGGTCTACGTCGTCGTCAATGAGTAGTCTGCTGCTTTTAAAAGGTATTGCGCGTCCTACGCCATCAAAGTCCATGTGCTCGAGTACAAACTCGGGAGTGAGATGCCGGTGTACTTTGACCCAGATCTTAGTTGCTCTTAGGTGAAGCTCCATGTTTATGGGGGTTATCCCCAGTTCACCATGGAGCTCACTCTGCCTTCTCCCCTCTCTCCTTTGGGTTCCCGTTATAATATAGACAGCCTTATTTTGGAGCTTTTGCAGTTTAAGAACTTGGGTCTTGGGAATCGCGTTTATAGGGACCGGCGGATACAGGAGTTTTGATCAAATGCATGCATTATACGAGGGGCGGTCAATAAGTTTTGCAATTCGGATATAAGGAAACGAGATATGAGGAAAAGTGTTTTATTATTTTTCAATATAATTACCCTCGACTTCAATGCACTTGCGCCACTTGTCCCTGAAGCTTCGAATTCCCGACAACCAGAAATCTCCCGAATGCTGTTCAATCCACTCCTGAACGGTGAGCTGGACATCTTCATCGTCCCCAAACCGGCGTCCACGCAGTGCAGCCTTGAGTGGGCGGAATAAAAAGTAGTCGCTAGGGGTCACATCTGGACTGTAGGGGGGATGGTTGAGCTCCTCAAATCTGCACTCGCGCAGGGCAGCTTGTGCAACTTTGGCCTTGTGGATTTTGACGACGTAAGTCGATCATGGGGCGTGAGGTTTCTAGGGACCCAACGGGCAAAGACCTTGATCATGGCCAAATTGTCGTGGATGATGTTGATAACACTTCCATGTGATATTCCAAGTTCTCGCTCGATTTCTTCGACCTTCACCCGTCGATTTTCGAAGATTATCCTCTCCATACGGGCCACATTATTCTTGTTGGTCACGCCTGATGGTCGTCCTGGACGGGGATTATCTTCAAGGTACTCACGACCATGGCGGAACTCCCTATTCCAGCGAGCAATGGTTGCATAGGAAGGGGCGGTGTCGGTGTACATTGCAACCATGCGTTTATAGATCTCTTTTGTATTCTTCCCTTCCTTGGTCCAAAATTTGATCACTGCGCGGTGCCCAACCTTCTTCATTGTTGAAAAAGTTGTGACTGACGATCTGCGATCAGCTACTGCTTCTTAAATAGACGAGAAAGGAGCATGCGGCTGCAGGTCCTGACTTGTCATAACTTTTCCTAACACCTCCACAAACAGACATCCCCCTTCCTTTGTTTTGCCCTACCGATTCGCCCCTCATAGATCTTTAGTTTGTTGGAGGTACTCAGGTTTAGGAACTTGAAAAAATCCACCAAGTCCCTCCGAGCATTCGATGTAGTTTTAGCTATATGACTCCCATATCCACGAGTCGTAATACGAAGTCCAAGAACGTGACATCTGTGCGGTATGGGATGCATGCACGTCCACACGGATGTCTGCGAAGATCCGTCGGAATAGTCGAATTACACGGAACTTTTGGGCATTGGTAGATATCTTCCATCTTCTCTCAAAAGAGTTGATGCTTTCGATTTCGACCGCCGTACTCTGTGCCATGTAATTCGCATTCTGATAAGGTGTCGTGCAGATCATCATTATATCGTCCGAAATTTGGACGTAAAACGAGACTTCAGTCAGAGGTTGGGAAAGGTGGATGGAGTATATATTATAGAGCAAGGGACTTATATACCCACCTTGTGGCACCCCCACCTCTAGCTTGAACTCGGGGTCATTGAAATCTTTAATGTTCAGAAACGTCCTCTCTCCATTACGTAGTCGTATAGAATCCTTTCAAGTATGGGATTGAGGCCCATTTGTCGGATTTTATATCGCAGGCCTCTCCTCCATACTTTGTCAAGGGCCTTTTTGACGTCGCCGAGTACCAGATTTGCGTGGTCTTTCAGCTTTTACTTTTGCCAACTTCTCGGTGATCACGGTTAGCGCCATGTCCGTTCCTTGCTTCCTTCGGAAGCCATGTTGTTGGTTATTGTGAGAATTATTTTCCTCGAGGAAAGTATTCACCCTGTTGGCCAATATTTTCTCCAAGACTTTCCCAGCAGATTCTAAGAGAGATATAGGCCTGAAGTTAGCTGGACTGTCCAGTGGTTTACCGGCTTTGGGAATGAATATAATTTTTGCTACCTTCCAATGGTCTTGGAAGTAATCTACGTTCAGGCATGCATTCATGATATTCATGAGTACCAATAAGAATGTTAGGCGGAGCTGGAGTAAAATTCTCCCTTGTCAGTCCTGTACGCCCTGATGCTTGTTGACGAAAGGATTTTAAGGTTTTTGAGAGTTCTTCGGCAGTAATTCTACCGCCGAATCCCTCCATGTCCCGTTCCTGCGATACATAATGGCAAGGATGGGTTCCGTGTATCTGGTCATTCAAGTCCTTTATTATTCCGTCTTCGAAGTCTAAATCAAAGTTATCATTCTCTTCCGGGGATATCTTAAATATAGATGCCTAGAAGAGTTGAATTCCTCTTCGATTTCTTCCGCGTCCTTAATTTCGGTATTGTCACGTGTAAGTTTTCTGGTCTTTTATGGCTGTTCGCCTCTTAGTCTTTTTATTATCTGCCAGAATGTACGTGAGTCGTTTTCTATATTTAGCCCGTCCGTCAAATTGTTCCAAAGTACATTCTGTTGGTCCCTAATATCTGTCGTGTTCGTCTGTGTGCAGTGATGTTGGGGCCAGTGAGGTTTACTTCATTGATTTGTTCCCCATATTTCCTCGTGAGGGATTTCATTCTAGGGGTCCAGGAAGGGGCAGGAAGAGTTTTATATTTAACTCGGGGAATGGCTTCCTTATCGGCTTTTAATAAATTATCATTAATTTTATCCAACTCCTCGTCGATCTCTTCTAGTGTGGCATTAATTAAGGGGTCAGGGATATAATTTTTGAGGAGTCGTTCATAAGTATTCTAGTTGGTTTGAGCGTAGCTCTTGCTTTCTGAGATAGGGACTCGAATGGGGGAGGTTGAGATTTTAATAAGGATAGCCTGGTGGTCATTGGGGATAGGAGGGCTCGGCTCAATAAAGTAATTGTAGAGGACACAGTGCTATTGAGCACTATGTCTGGTTTTGTGGCTGTTCTGTGTGTAATGTATGTGGGGAAGTTTGCTCCAATTCTTGTCATAATTTGCCTTTCAATAAGTGTCTCAAGATTCCTGCCTGCTGGGTTGGTCAATGTGTAATCTGAGGCAGCACTCCTCGCATTTAGGTCGCCGGCCCAAAGAACGGTTCTGCCGTGATCACAAAGTTGCAGGAAGTTGTGAAGAAGTTGTTACCCTCTCCTTAGGGGCTGGTACTCTGTTGCCAGGACCAGGGGGTCCACTGACGTATGGGTCTCGACAGCGAGGTATGACTCATCGAGTCCACTTATTGATTTGAAGTCAAGACCTCTTTTCACAGTTATCGCGCATCCGTCGAAACGTTCTCTGCTTTGATTTTTGGTCAAGACTTCGTAGGGGAAAAAATATTCCTGTCTGTCATTCATTCCATGTGCTAAGATAAATATAACGTCTGGGTCACTTTGTCGTATTAATTAATCGTATAGTATGTTTTTGTTCGTCTAGCGGTCAGAGTAAAATGCAATATTTGAATGTATCCCTTGTCTAATTCACTAAAGATTCCTGTGTGTGGTCGTATTGTTATTTGAACTTATTCTCTTACGAGCTTAGGCCTTTGCGGAGTGTTTGGTAGCGTGATTGTTTTTCCTGTACGTTTGTTCCTGAATTCGCCGTCCGTTAGAATAATAAAGGTTTCGGGTACCAGTATGATCAAACCTTAGAGTAAAACCTCCTCGACTTGTTTTTCTTTGTAGTCGTCCGAGGTGAATTCCCATTTTTACCTTCCGGATATTACTTCTTCTGATACATCAAGGAAATCCATCTCCTTAGGAAAAGGGGACCTTTCAGCAGCGAATAGTAAGCATGCCGAAGTTGGTTGAAGACTTTTATTGAAACGGGAAATTTTTATGAGTCCAGTCGGGATGGTTTATTATTAACTTTGCGGGGTCTTTTTAAATAAATATTTCAGAGTATAAGTTAGCCAAAGATTAACAGGTAGCTGGTACGCGCTGGGGTTGCAAAATAAAGACAATGACGAAAATATATGTTTACTAACAATAAAATGATATTTATATTTACACAAAAATTGGGTTTAAAGGGAATGGTCAGCAGGCGGGGTCAAGGTCCACACGAAATACAGGTAGGTTAATTAAGGGATTAAAGAGGTCAGATTCAGTTTGGTGATTTGAAGAGGGATTCTAAACCGGGGAGAATGGTTCACACAAATAATGCAGCAATGGGGTAAGCCAGATTCAAGATAAATATGTAGGCGGCAACGGTTACGATTACCTTACGTGCTCGTTGCCGTAAAGGAGCCAGTTGGGGTACGATGAATGCAACGGAAGAAGTCCGGTTACGTCTTGATTCAGACGAGGGAGCACTAATTCGAGCCTCCAGAGTCGGGAATCCTCGTCAGGTACTTGCCGATTGACTATGGCATAGTTCACTGATGTCGTAACCTGCCGATTGACTATGGCAGAGTTCACGGATTGATTTAGCCTTCAACTCGAATCGAAATTGCCGTTGGGGGGAGGGAGGAATGGCGTTCTTCAGCTCGTTCGCCGGAGTAGGTGGAAGTCTTAGAGTGCTTCTTTTGGGATTGGGATCATATAAGAGGTGAAGGTGTAGGAGATAGAAAGATAGAGATATTGTGGTGTGTGTGTGTGTGTGTGTGTGTGTGTGTGTATGTGTGTGTTTATGAGATGGTTATGAGTGTCAGATGATATATGGCGATGATTTGGTGAACATGATAATGATATGGTGAATTGTGCCAGGTTGCCTGGCAAACGCTTTCGTTTTGCATTGTATTTTATTTAATATTATATAAATATATATATATATATATATATATATATATATATATATATATATATATATATATATATATATATATATATATATATATATATATATATATATATATATAAGGTTTGTAGTTTAAGCATTCGAGCCTTTGTTATCAGTTGCTCATATGAGCTCTTTCTATATATATTTTTTATTTATTTATTTTTTATTATTTTTTCAATTTTATTTCTTTTTAGTTGTTTTTGCACTTTTTAGTGGTTTTTTAGTCCTATATTTATATATTCTCTATATTTCTCATTGGTCTTTAGTGTGTCATTCTTCGTTGGTTGTCGATATCGGTGATTCTTTGTTCAGTAGGTCACTTTGTGTTGTTATATATAAATTGGGTTCACATTAAACGTTGTATTTTTCTTGCTTCCGTCAAATCTTATCCTGTATTTTATCTGGCGAATTTAATTGTTTGGAACGATTATTTTATTTAATTCTTCCTGGGGTAAAGTTTCATTTAACTTTTCCCACATTTTTTTGGCTCGTTCGTGGAGTACTGTGTTGATGGGTTCAAGATCGGTTCTTCTATGCAGTTCCTCGCATGATATTCGGTCCTGTGTTTTTTTTTATTTTCAATAAATCTTGTTGCTCAGTTTTGTACCGTTTGGGCCTTTCGGAGTTAATTTTTACTCAGAATGTGAGTAAGTATGATCGGATATAATAATTTAGAACGGACGATGGCTGTATATAATTTTCTTTTGTTGTTGCTTTTGCTTCATTTACCTTTTTAGCCAGGTTGGACATATACCCATTCGTGGTTAGGTTGAGTTGAGGATTCTCCCTTCCATGTTGTAGTGGTATCTTTTCCCCTTGCCTCGAATTGTGGTTGATTTTCTTCGATTAATTGGAATAATTCTGAATTTGTTTGTGTTGGTTTTAGTTTTGTTCCTTTTTTCAAAATCGTTTGTTTTTGATTTCCCTCGCTGTCCTTTGGGCAAAATCTCTTTGGTTTTGTCTGTTACTTGTGATAATTTGTGTGATGTCATCCGCAAATTGGATGTACATCGCAAACTCATCCGTTGGTTGGGGTAGATCATGGGTATATATAGTATATAAGGTTGGGGAGAGACACCCTCCTTGTGGCACCCCCACCCGTAGAGCGAATGCATCACCCATTTGGCCATTTAGTTGCAGAATGGCTTTTCTTCTAATTAAGTAGTGGCATAATATTTTGGTTAAGTTGGTCTCCATGTTGAGGGCGCTGATTTTAGCTTCTAAACCGGGGATCCTTACCTTATCGAAAGCTTTTGCAACGTTGCGGAGTACGGCGTCCACTCTGTTGCCCCACGCTGTTTCGATGGCAATTTTTTCAGTTATTACTCCCAGCGCGGTTTCCGTCCCTTTCTTGCTCCTGAACCCGTACTGTTCTGGGTTATATAATTTATTTGTTTCTATTTGTTTTTTTTTTAACCTTTCGTTGAGGAGCTTTTCGAGGAGTTTCCCGAGAAACTCGAGTAGTGAGATTGGGCGGTAGCTTTCGATTTAGTGTTTTGGTTTACCCGGTTTCTGTAAGAAGATCATCTTTGCCATCTTGAAGGCCTGGTGGTAATATCTAGAATTCAGACAGGCATTGAAGATCCTTAAGATATCTTCGTGCACGTTGTTTGGTGCATTAGTCAGGTGCGCCTTTGTTATGCCACTCAATCCTGAAGTCCTTTGTTTAAAGGACTTGACTGCTGTTAAGTACTCTGCCATTGTGAGCGGCAATTCCTCTTCCAAGCGGATGGGTCTCTCCTCGTCAACCTGTGCGTATTACTCGATGTTTTCTTGTTGGTTCTTAATGGTTCGAGCTATTTCTTCATCGTAGTCTCCATCGAAGTCGAGGTTCTCTTCTGTGGAAATCGAGAAAATTTGTTCCCAGTGCCTTCTGAAGTGACCTTGAAGCTCTGCGTCTTGCTGCGGTTCCTTATCTTTCACTTTGATCTTTATTAGTTCTTTTGGTTGGGTTTCTCGCAGTCTTCGAATTTGGGTCCAATATTTTTGGATCCCTTTCATTGTTCATTTTTTTTTATTATATTATTCCATACTTCAGTTGCTTTTTCTTTTATCATTATCTCCAATTGTCTTCTGATGGTTTTTAGTCTGTTATATTTTTCCATCGTATTACCCAGATCCGTTATTTCTCTTGTCAATGTTATAAGTTCTTCTATTTTCCCTTTAATTGCGTCGTCCCACCTCGGTTCAGGCAGGGTTCTGTATTCTATTAAAGGTGTATACATTGCGTCGGCTTCTATTATTTTTTAACTTATCTTCTGTATTTTGGGCTCTATTACGTTTGTTTCTTGGTTATTAAAGGTTCTGGTGTCTATGGTGCTTAAGTAATCTTTATATTTGGCCCAGTCTGTTCTGCCGAGTGATTTCCTTTTCGGTATCTTAATTTGGATGGGTGAGGTGGATATAGTGGTAACCATACTAAGGTGGTCGGATGGGATTACAAGTCAGGGCTCGGTATGGTGATTGAGGTTAAAATTGGGGTTGGTGAGAACTATATCTGGGGTGGTGGAAGATCTGTAGGATAGAAACGTTGGGAAGTCTAGTCCTTCTCTTTGGACTATATTTCTTTGCACCAGTAGTTCTAGGGTTCTGCCTGTGCCGTTGGTATTGGTTGTGTAGCCTGCTGCTCTGCATCTGGCGTTGAAATCTCCTGTCAGAATTGTAGAGCTTGCTCGGCGAAAGAGTTTAATAAAGTTTGGAATGGGTAAATACGAGAGTCTTGGGGGTTGAAGCTCCGATTACTAGCAGATCGACTATAGGCGATCTTTTATTTCGGTGTAGGGAATCCTCATTTTTATTCCTATCGATACACCGTCGAATCTGGTTTGAGTGTGGTTGGCAGATATGATCCTATAATTTGGTATTTTTATTGTTTCAACTTCGGTGTTGATACCATGTTCGGTTAATATGACTATATCTGGGTCTTCTTGTCTAATTATATTGGAGTAAATAATTCTCTTTGTCATCTAGCCATAACGTTTAGCGTAAATATTTTTAGTTTGTGTTGGTACGTGAACATGATTGATTTAATTCGTGCTTTAATTTTCTCGGTTCTTGCTGGGGAACGGGTGCGGCCAGATCGTTTTTTTCTTGAATTGGTCGCTGGAGATATTATAGCATGATCCAGGGACAATTAAGATCATTCCTTGCCTTAGGGCATTGTGGACTTCTGTCTCATCCGCGTCGGCTTCGTAGTCCCATTTATACCTTCCTTTGAACAATCCTTCTACGATTTCTTTTTGTTTGCAGGTTTTGGGCTGGGGTTCGCATGGGTGCCGTATATTTTAATATTGAGTTTCTGGGTATTTAGTTGATGTTTCTCTTTCTCTTTTTCCAGTTTTAGTGCAATCTCTGTGGTTGCTTTTGTAATCTCTTCGTCAAAAGTTTCTACATCGGTTTCCTGGTTGGTTTCCATTTGATCTTCTTGGTTGTCCGTGTTTTGTTCTTGTTCGTTTGGTCTTATATTTATGTTATAGATTTCGCTTGAGGGTGGGTTCTCGGGGAACCACATTTTCTTTAGGTCGTTCTTTTCAAGCATCATGTTTAGTTCGGTTTCATATGAACCGGGTTTTGCAATATTTACTAAGTGAGCCTCCATAATGAAGAGGATGAGGTCTGGCCGCATGTTTCCCTGAATGTTCACGTTGGTGATTTGTGGAGTAAGTACTCTTGTTGGTCCTCCTGCCGTTGCGGTGGCGTATGTTGTATTCCTTTTTATTCTGATAGTTTGGCTTTCTTTTATTTATTAACTACTTTTTTAATGGGTAAGACATTGCAAGTGTTCTGTGGTCGTTTCCACAGTTCCGGCACTTTTTTTCGGCTGCTCTACATTCGTCCCACCGGTGGTATTTGCTTGAGCATTTGGAGCAAGTTTTCCCGTTGAATTAGCAATCTTTGGTTGCGTGATGGTCCAAGGCGTAACATTTGAATCAAACCTGAATCGAAACAAACGTCTCTCTTTCGATCTGATCCGGGGAGATTTTGGTGTAAAGGGCAAGCAGGCCATTTTCTGCCGCTTTCTTTGCCATTTACGGGTCCGAAAGACGATTTTGAAGACGTGTTGATGTTCTTCGCCGTTCTGGTTTTTGAATTTCACGATGTCTTCCATTCTGGCCCAAGTTTTGTCTTTTTTTATTTCCGTAGCTGATTGGGCGCGTACCCACGGATCGAGCTTTCGGCATATGACGGATCTTTTTGTTGTTACGTTTAGGGGTGCACGGAGGGCGAAACCGATTGTTTTTCTAGTTTCTTCGCTGCGCCTTCACTTAGGAGGAGGTCCAGGTCTTTCTCTGTGTCACAAAGTGCCACATTCCCGTCGTATTGTTCTTTCAGTCCGAGTAAAATTACTCTTATCACAGCGTAGATCGTTTGTAGGGTCCTATCACGCGTGGGCTTTTCCTTCCCGGGGAGGATACAAAGAGGTACCCTCTTCGCACCCTCGTGGTCTTCCATTTGGCTCGTGGGGAGCCTTCTTTCTAGTGGTCTGTTATTTGTTTTCGTACCTGTGCTTTCCTTGGTAAAAAAGTTTTACTTTATTGTTGTATGAATGAGAAAATGAGATTGATCCCTCCGCTCCCACAATCTTTGTTGTTACCGGTGTAACTGCCTGGGTGAAATGATGAATGAATGGAGAAATGTACCCGGGGAGGCCCTCCAGGAAAAGGACTCATGCCGCCCTTCCTGGGGTTTGGTTATCGATGCCGCGTCCGGCATACATATAGACGGTTGTATGTCCTTCTATGGTCCTAGCTGGATCGCTAGGGATAGAGAGAACTCTTCCTCAATGGTGTACAAGCTAATTCTACCCGACTGCGTGTACATATAAACGGTAAAGGAAATTAATTATTGCCGACCATAAAAGCATTAAGTGGGACATAATTAAAAAAAATGAAAATAATATTTATACACTAAGCTATACAAAGTAAAAAAAAGAGAATGAAATGGATATTCAATGATACATTTTACATAAATGGCAGAAGGATTACGGTGGTACATATACACATATTCTGGAGCTGGATCAAACTTCTAAATAACAATTTCATATATACAAGGGCGGTGTACATCATAGACGTACACATCAAGAAAAATAAGGACATAACAGAAATAATTGAATATAACTAATCTCTAGCTGGTGGTTATAATAATTACAAGGTGGAAAAATCGATATGGAGCAATTACAATTAAAATTTGGCTGGTGTAGAGCTCGCTAATAAATTTTGCTTATTCGAACAAGGGAAGGTTTTGGGCAATTAAATGAATCCGAGATTTTTCACACACTGGAAGGAGATTTGGGCACTCCTTCTGTCTTTGAGCGAATTCTTCGCTCATAACGCCGCTGAAATCTGAATCTAAGGAAGTTTCAAAGTCAGCGGGCGTCCGGGATTCCTTCTCTGCCTGGGCTATCGTGATAACGGGCTAAGTTACAGGGTTAGACAAGACTTGGGGGCGATTTCCTACCAAAAAGGAACAGAATTGGATAGAGGCTGAAACGACGTCAGCCCATCCAGAAAAGTCCTGACACTCGGCTAACAGTTTACAATGGGGAAGCGGTTTGCGCGTCCCAAGCAGTCACGGACTACCGCAAACTTTTTGTGGTCGGGAGCCACCGGGAAAGGACGAGCGTGGAGACTCGGCACCCATTAACGCTTCCGTTTTCAAATTTAAGACTTCTGGAAGACTCTTGTCGAAGAAGAAATTTACATGGTGCCATGGGCACTGGGATACGAGATTGGATCTGGGGTTTCCGATAGCGATGGAGGGGGAGTGGGAGCAGCATTCACCTGGTGGACTGGGTGAATGGGATTACCATGAAGTTGGGAATTTTGGGGGCAATTTGGCCGCATGTTGCCTTCGAGACCGCACGCAAAACATACGATTGGCCTACGGGGAAAAGTTGACGCCGGGGGATTAAATATGAGGGGCTTGACGTCATGGGGTTCAGATGGAGGGAAGCCTATGGGCTTAAAGGGGCCCGTAACCTTAGCGAATTCTGGGGAGTTCTTAGGAGGGAACCGCGAGTTATTAAATTTATTCTTGGGGATGAAGAGGGAGGCTTTTTATTTTCATTCGGGTATAAGTTGTGACTCGCCGCATAGATATCTGCTTCTTCTATGCAATCTTTGAAGGAGTTGCACCGACGATCCTTTAAAAAGGAGTGGATCTCTAGTGTTAGCAACGCCAGCAACTGATCCCGTACAACAAAATCTACCAGAGACTCATAATCATGGGGGACTTTCGATGCGTCTAACCAAAAATTAAAAGTACGGGAAAGAGTATATCGAAAATGACGGAAGGTCATATTTGGTTTGATGCGGGCGTGGCGAAATTTGGTGCGGTAGAAGTCATGCGTCATATTATACGCAGCGAAAAGTTCGGATTTGAGGGTGGAGTAATCCAACGTAGCTTCCGAGGGGAGAGATACGACTAGGACTCGGAGCGGCGAGCTAAGTAGGGGAAGAAGCTTAGCGACACCGTCCGTCTATATGTCCCAATGATTGACTTGTAAAATTTTCTCGACGTGAGTGAGAAAAGATCCGAAATCCTCTCTTTCTTTGAACGTGGGGAGTTTAACGGAGGCGGATTGAGTGGTTCCTACACGGAAATATACTGAAAGGGTTTCGAGCCGATCACGATTTGATTCCAGTTCATATTGGAGAATTCTCTCGCGTTCTTTGCTCTCTCTAATTTCTTTTTGTACAGCTAATTCTCTAATCTCCCTTTGTTCAGTTAATTCTCTAATCTCTTTTTGTTCAGCTCTTTCTAGTTCTTCTCGTTCTCTTTTATAAGCTCTCTTATTTCTCTCCTCTTCCTGTATATAAGTCACAAGGTCTTTGGTATTTAAACCGAGGGATTCTCCTTGGAGTTTAAATCTCTCGAACGAGGACATTTTGTCCGTAACACGGGGCGGGGCGTACGTTGTCCGAAAGAAAGGGTTTTAATGGGCCGTTGCACGGGACGAAGGAAGCTTGGCTCACAAATTACTGACACACGCAGGAATATGCTTGTTTAAACGCGGAAGCTTTGCTATCCAAATACTCGTACTAATATAATACAGAATTAAACAAATAAATAAAAAAAAAATATTGGAGTCTTCGTGAGATGAGAAGGTCTCAACTCTACTAATCCTTGGGGGATTAAAGTGACCGTGGGAGAAATTCTGTCGCCTAACAAAATTTTCCTATTTAGGGTTGTCGGTCCAAACACATAAAAACACTAAGCGATAAATAAATATGGCAGGGTTATTTCCTGTTTTGTTTTGTCTTTGCAACTCAAACGGTACTCAGCTTTGAAATTACATTAAAGTTAAAGGGTTGTTTTTTAAAAATCTCTCTAAAGACCTTTTAAAGACCCTGACACACCTGATCACCAGATTTTATAATAGAGTAATGTATATATAAGTATATGTCGTGGAATGGCCACTCTCTCTCCCCCTCTCTCTCTTTCTCTCTCTCTCTCTCTCTCTCTCTCTCTCTCTCTCTCTCTATATATATATATATATATATATATATATATATATATATATATATATATATATACGTAGGAACTTTTGCGGCTTTGGGCCGAAGTTGGTTGAAGACCGTTAGTGAATGGGGAAATTGTTAGGAGTCCAGTGGGGATGGTTAATTATTAACTTTGCGGGGTACTTTTTAAAATGAATATTTCAGAGTGCAAGTTGTCCAAAGATTAACAGGTAGCTGGTACGCGCTGGGGTTGCAAAAGAAAAACAATGACGAAAATATATCTTTACTAACAACAAAATGCTATATATTTGCACAAAAATTGGGTTTAAAGGGAATGGTCGCGCAGGCGGGGTTAAGGTCCATGTCGAGGAATAGGCCGAGTGGTGGTTGGAGTTTTCCCCGACTCTTATATATATATATATATATATATATATATATATATATATATATATATATAATCCTATTATCTCGAATGCGGAGGAGTCGTCGAACTACTCCTTATACTTCGTTCAACCCGTGCCATGAATGGGTTTATTGACTCAGAGTGCTTAGAGGTTGGCTACGGAGGGATTGGAATGAACTTGTCCAGCAAGCGACCCAAAGGATGTTAGATACACAACAATATGAAAATACAGTTTTAATGAACACTAAACCAGAATATATATATATATATATATATATATATATATATATATATATATATATATATATATATATACAAATAATGTGCTTTGGGAGATAAATCAATAATTAAATCTCGGATATCTCACTTGGCTTGTAAATAACTCTTCACTATGTAAATCCCTATACACTTGTAATATTGGTAAGCTTCGTAGTGAAGTTGGGGAATGTGAAAGAGGAGGGTTACCTTGGAACCTGATGTTCGGGTAGCGCTGGTGAGTGAAGGTGGTGAGATAAGGGGTGGAGACGATGAGGTAAGTTCTCCAGGAAACGACCTGATCTCACAATTCGGTCATGATTCTGCTCAAAGAAGGTGGTGACGGTAGCTTCTTGTTAAAGAGGGTCCCACGCTCGTGAACTCCGAGGAATCTTGGGTGCCTCTGTGATGGGAGGCGTAGTGACCTATCGACGCATAGGGTCACGGAGAAAAGCCGGGATGCGGATTTATCGCTTAGGGAACCAGAGTGAGGCTGTTTGTAGCTTCGGCTCTGACACGTGAGTACGAGCTTGGGTCTACACTGACTTGCAGACCAACGGGATACGGAGCCTCCCTAACTGGGACCGATCTCCTCTCTGAAGACTTGGTGCTTCTACGATTTACAACTACACCGAAATAGATGCCAATTCTTGCCCCGCCAGACGCTGTACAAGCTCTACTACTGAGGGTTAAAAGAATTCATCTTTTATACTTGAAACTCGGGAGAGGTTCTCATTGCGCTGGAAGTAGATTAGATGTCAAGCTCCTCTATTTCGTCTTTTTTAAACTTACGGGAACCACTGGAAGCCAAGATGGGCTCCCATCAATGGCTGGCGGTTTCTTCCGGCGGGAGACCATCAGATATCGGGCCGGAAGGGGAGGGTTTGATAACGCGGCCCGCCCTGAAGGGAGGTGGGAAAAACTTGGGAGCATTATGCTATTCTCTTATAGTCCCTGCGAGATACAGGTAGGTTAACTAAGAGAATAAATAGATCAGCTTCAGTTTGGTGATTTAAAAGGGGGGTTTTAAACTGGGGGGATGGTTTACCTAAATAATGGAGCAATGGGGTAAGCCAGATTCAAGATCAATCTGCAGGTGGCAACGGTTACGATTACCTTACGTGCTCGTTGCCGAAATGGGGCCAGTTGGGGTACGATGAATGCGACGGAAGAAGTTAAGTTACCTCTTGCTTTAGACAAGGGAGCACCTGTCGATCTTTCGGAGTCGGGAATCCTTGTCAGGTACTTGTTCACTGATGTCGAAGTTTGCCTATTGACTATGGCAGAGTTCACGGATAGGGATACTTGCCGATTGACTATGGCAGAGTTCACGGATCGATTTAGCCTTCAACTTGAATCGAAATCACCGTTGGTGGGGGTAGGGGGATGAGAGCGTCCTTCAGCTCGTTCGCCGGAATAGGTGGAAGTCTAACAGTGCTGCTCTCTAAATTCAGTCGAAGCGTTATATATGTGCATGGTGAGGTGGCTCCAGACGCGCGCTCGAATTTGGGGAAAAGCCGGCGACTCCTTTGGGGAAAGGAGGAATCGTGATAATGTTGGTTGGAATGTCCAACGGATTTCAATCTTCAAGCGGAAAGCCAGAATTCTTGAAGAGAGGTGGCCGTGGGAGACGATGACATCGGTCCCTAGGTAAATAGAGCTGGGGCGTGCAATAACGGCGTCGGCCGCCTCCTTGTCTAGGTTCAGACATGCTTTCACAGCTCCATTCGGTGATCTTAGGATCCAAGTGGGTACAGAAGGGCACGTGGTCGCCATTTGACCTCATTCTGCTACAGTGTGTGTGATCGAGTTTGTGTTTTGTGAAATTTGTCTGTTGTTCTGCTTTTTGCTGCGTGTTTTGCCTTCTTTGCTGCTTGAGGTTGGATCCTAGGATCCCTGGAGAGAACTGGGCCGCTGCTGGGGGTGGGGAGCTTCTGATATCTAGTCTCGCACTGGGGTTTGAGACTAATCTTAAGAATCACATCCGACCGTGGGTTTGGGGGAAACCGCATCTTCTCCATTCCATTATGTGTCAGCATTCTATCAAGTTCATCCGCAAAGCACCCCGGGGAGGAGAGATTTGCAATGTGAGCATAATAGATGCAACACATAATTTTTGTCGAGTTCTCGTTTCGACGTGTAGATATGTAAGATTTCAATTAGACTCCACCACAGCAGCTTTAGCAACTTTGGCGTAGGTACTGTTCACTTAGTTTTCTTCTTACTGTCTCTTTTGGTTAGCTTTTTTCTTCAAAAGTTCTTTCTTGACCGGGCAAGCCATGGAGAGCGTCTTATGTTCTCCTACACAATTCAGGAACTTCATAGAGGTGCTATTACAGCTTCTCCAAGAATATGCATCCGACGAGCAAATATAGCACAAAAGAACATTCCCCCTGGGGCAGGTGACCATGGTGTGCTCTTCGTACTTGTATCACTTGAAGCACATCTGCAGGTCAATAAACTCCTCACGTTCGATCTGCTTAGGGCAGACAGAACGTTAAAGAGGAGCATACCTCCCTCCGTGGCCTTAACCACCATTGCCGTATCGCAAGATCCTATTTTGAATATATGTGTGTGTATTCTTTAAACTTTATGATCTCAGATACCTTCACCTAAGTGTGTTTTTGTTCCAGCTCAGCATGAATCTCTTCAATGCTGTGTCCCCCAACCCATGGATCGAGGCGGAGAAGGATGATACTGCGGTGTGTTTTTATTTTCCGTGCTGTGTGTGGTTTAAGGTTGAGTGTCTTTAGGCATTCTGCTGCTTTAGGAGAGATGAGTGCTTCGCAGTCACTCTCCCTTGAGCAAATAGCCGCATAACCATTATGAGTATCAATCAGTCTTACTAGCGTTATCCATAGATCCCCATAAATTTTAGCGAAAACCCTGCCCCGATCAAGCTTGGGGCCATCAGGAAGGGTCTTCAGCGGTATCTGCCGGGTCCCCCTCATTTATCCTTCCATATCCTCATATGTAAGGATTGGAAAAATAAATTTAAACGGAAAATTCCCCACGGAGTAATTGTGTGTTTATATGTGTTCGTGTATGTAGCTTGAGAGAGACTTTATCACTAGGTTTTTAGAGAGTTTCAGGAAAGGTGTCACAGTCCCCAAAAAATAACTTACAAATGGCACTTTACCTTCCGTGTAGGGCGCTTATCGTTTGCTTACAGGTTGTTGTCCGACCAAGGAGACTCGATGAAGAGCTGGGAGGGGAAGGGGAAGGGTTGAAAGAAGTTCACTCCTCGCCACGGGCACACGAAGGCGAGTGAAAATTTCACAATTTTAATGCACAAAATCGTAATGAATTTCTTCCCAGTACTGCCAAAACTTATCCAAAAGGATTCACTAAACGTTGTACAACATACAAATCACAGTCTTCACGAAAGCAAAGAGTTTTAAACGAGCTAAGTCAACCATAGCAGTCTTTTTTTCACAAATTGCTACATTATATATAGTATTTCTACGCTAACCTAAGTATCACAAAAATTGGCCAATCATGACGCGGGAAATTTTTAAGGGGAAACTAAGTGCTACAAGAAACATATAAAATTGGAAGGCTCAGATTGTCTGACTATTTGAAGGCTCAGTTCATCTGACTACTCACAGCGATCTATGCAGTGATAAGTTACGACAACTATTGTCTTGAATAACTTTGTGAAACAAGAAGCATTCTACATACGACTTCCTATCGATAAAAAAGAGGCAGAGGAGAGAAGAAATATATGCGCGAGTCGGACTGATTAGAGAGATCTTCTGTTTCCGATTCGCGGGGCATCACCACCAAGCGTTGATTTCCTCAATTTTCTTCTTAAACTATACTTCTTCCCTAGCACAGTATAACTCAACCACCAGTAAGATCCTAGAAACGGGCGGTAGTAGGGTATAGTGAACTCCTGAAAGAGACACTGTTAGAGGGCCAGAGCAGGAGCCCGGTTAGCAGTGACGAGCTCAAACCCGGCTGTATGATCGCTTATAGGGCTAGGCCATCTAGGTAGGGTGGTCGAGGAGTGTGCGCCCCAAGGAAGGTAGGATATTTAGGAATAGGTTTATATAGGGGGCTTCTCCCACTAGGGAAGCGGGAATAAAATTTCTCCAGGTTTAACTTTTCAGAAGGACGTGAAACCGGAAGAGGGTATGAGTTAAGATAATGGACCCGCCGGATTTCACCAAGAGACTACCCCTCCGAGTTATACCGAACGGAAATAAAAGAAAACTCCAAGAAGTCGCCCAAAACCTGTTAAAAGATTTACAAATTGCACTTATCAAATGCCTTGAGACGCCCAATTGGTTCGTGGTAATTTGTACTGATAACAATGACGTCGAACTATTACTTGCTACTAAGAGCTAAAAGAGCAAGAACCATGGCTGAATATTCACGGCATAAATAAATTCAGAGAGCACACACAAGTTTTTAAAATCGTGTGTGAGTCTACAGAGATTGCCACAAAAGCATTAAAAAAGGGACTTCTCGCCTACAGTATGAGAATCCCCGCCAGCAAGATTCAACGGGATCAGTACTACAATATTCAAATTTGCATCAGGTGTTATAAGATGGAAGATCACATAACTGCCAACTGCCACCCAAAAGAACAGATATGCTCGGAGTGCAGCAGCCCCCATTCATAGAGGAACTGCTCAAATAATAAGAAAGAAATGTGTAAATTGTGGAGAAAGCCATAGAACAATGGCTCTGTCATGCCCGAAGAGAAAAGAAATTATAAGGAGAAAAGAAACTGAAATCCACCAACGAAAAGATGTATCAGCGACCGCTAAGACTACCGGCTAAACCACTCAAGTTACAATCGAGGGGACTCAAAACGTAAAAATAATGACGTGTATTTTCCACTCACACGTCATGAATATCGCACACCCGGGAACATATGCCACAATGTTGAAATCCATGCTCAAGGAAAACGGGCTGGAACCGATGAAATTCCCTAAGGATATTGTTTATCGGCAATATTCAACATTAAGATCTCTGAGGACACGAAAAAGACACTCATTGAAGAAGCGAAAATAAATCATAGCGAATCAGAACAAGAAGAGAACACAAAGAGCGTATAAACAGAATCAGAGAGCAGCACCGACGCGAACAATAAAAAAGCACAAAAGAAAGTAAGCGTAAAAACAAAAAGCAAAAAAGGAACTCGAACAAGGATGCCTCACTGAGGACAGAACACCGGAAATAGCATCCGCGAAATGCGAGATGGAAAAGAGACAAATCTCGGCGAGAACAGAAAGGAAAAGCAGAACCACAAGAAAAAGATACAAGTAAATAATGGTAAAAACTCCACTTTCCCATGAAAGAAGAACAGCTTAATAGCCAATAGACAAATGGAGAACAGAAAATTCACAATTCTACAGACAAATACAAACGGATGGAGAGATAAAGTAAACAGATAAGGAAATATATTCAGAAAAATAGATCGCGACGTAATTCTAATATCAGATCACGGAATTAACTTTAAGACGTACAAATTAAAAATATGGAACTATGACGTAATAGTTTCTAATCACACAAACAAACAACACAACGGAGCAGCAATAGCAATAAAGAGAGTAATAAAGTACAAAACAAAACAAGGACTAACCGAGTCTTACCTCGCAATTGAGGTCAAAATGGAATTAACCAATATAATAATCGCTACGGGATACCAACCACCGCGTTGTCCGGGACCCTCAATAAATAACTTTGTGAGAATATCTAACAATAGACTTTCATTTTGTTTCTGGGAGACCTGAACGCAAGATACACGTACACAGGATATAGGAACAGAAACCAAACAGCAAAAGACCTACAAGCTCTAATAGACAGACGGATAACGACAATTAAAAACAGAACAGTGACAACTCCAGACATCTGCCTAGCAAACAATAACATTCCTTTTAACTACCACATGGAACCTGTAGATGCTATCTGCAGCGACCACATAGCAACACTACTCACCGTGAATCAGCAACCAATACAAATAGCCGCTAAAAAGGAAGGCATACCATAGAGCAAACTGGGGAAAATACAAATAAGAATTGAATGACTACGCACCGAACAGACTAAATGAAGCTACTTTAGAAGAAATCGACGACGAACTGGAAAAAATAAAGACGCGAATAAAAAAAACAGCTGACGAGAGTGCAATACCAAGAAACACATACAAAACAGTTAAATACTTTATATGGACAGAGGAAATGAAATCTAAGAATGAAGAAATAAAAGCGATAAACGAGGACATAATAATAAACAGAACGTCAAGGGAAAAATACCGCAATCTGAGAACGAAGAAGAGGGAACTACTAAGCGCAAAAACGGACAAACAAAGATAATACTGGGCCATAGCCGTTCAAAATATTGACAACGAGCTATTGCCTGAGAATTTTGGAAAAAGATAAAAAGAATGGGAAATACTAAAGGTAGAGAGAAAATAAAGATTATGGACAGAAGCGGGAAAATAATCGAAAGTGAACGCGAGATTGAAAAATTGTTCAGGAAACACTGAAAAGGAGCGTTCAACATCAGCGAAGAAGAAAACGATATAGCCTTCGAAAACCAAATAATTGACGAACTAAATGAACGGATTGAGAGGACTTTCCTATACCACTACGTAGAAGAGGAACGGTATGCGAACGATGGATTTAACGCCAAAATCACAATCGAGGAATTAAAGAATACCATCTCAAATTTTGAACAAAAGGCCCCTTGAAAATCGGGCTTCACCAGAATAAACTATATAGAAGCACCGAAAAATATACTCGAAGGGATAAGGAACGTGTTTAACGCCTGTATAAACACGGAATACTTCCCCGATGAGTTAAAGATAGCCAAAATATATTCATACCGAAGCCTGGAAAAACACCTTCGGAGGTCGAAAACTTCCGACCTATATCCCTTCCAAACTTCAATTGGAAGGTGTTTGAAAAAATCCTCAACACAACATTAGATGAATATCTCAAAGTAAACAATCTCTGGAACAATCAACAATTCGGCTTCAGAAAGAACAGGAATACGGAAATGGTCCTCAGCGTGACTACAGAAAAAACAAGCAAAGTGAAAGGAGAGAAATGAAGTATGGACATTGTATGCCAAGAGGCATATAACATAAAATTCTAATTCTGGAAATTAACAACTATTTGAAAAAAATTTTATGCGACTCGCTTAGGGAGGGTGTTTAAGTCCTTCACTATACTCAGTGTATACCTCGGACATTCTCCTACCCAGGAACGAGGGCTGTGTGAACATAAAATACGCAGATGATCTCACTCAATTAACTCCATGTTTATCGGAACCCTCAGATACAAGGCAGAATAACTGCAACATAAATAGAAAATCCAAACGAGTATGAACGCAAATGGAAAATTTGAACGAATAAAGATAAATTTCAAATTATACCTATGTATCACAAAAGACTATCAAACATTTACGTAGATGGAGAGCGATACAGGTATAACGGTGAAGGCAAGATTTTAGGCCTAACTGTTACCAAAAATGCTTACAAGAAACATGTGACCGAAAGAATAAACAAAGCACGAGGCATGCTAACTTTACTATACAGATTATGAAATCTAAACCTGAAAAATAAGAAAAAGATCTACCAGGACATGATACAGCCTACTTTGATACTCGTATATCCAACAATTGCCACGTATACGGTTTCAAGAAGCAATCTAATAAGAATGCAACGTATACAGAATAAGGCAGTATACATAATTACGAACACGCGACGATTAGAGAGGAGAAAACAAAGAGACTCACAAATCGAAGCGAAAATAAAACCATTAAACAAAATAATTGAAAAAAGAGCCAAAAAAATCATAGAAAAAACACAAGAAGAAATAGGAGAGGAACTATCTAATCAAATATCACTAGGGGCAGGATGGAGACAACATATGCTGTTTCTAGTGCTAGAAACAAAGCGGACCAAAGGGAAGAGGAGAAGATTTACGCGTAAACCAAATAAGGAAACCCGGTGGGACAAAAATTTCCCGAATAATGACAAACTCACCGGATTGGACTTGGTCCCCACAAGAATGACAAAACTAACTAAAAAGTGCAAATAAACGAAAAAGGAAAAGCAACATGAATAAAGAAGAGAAAAATAAACAAAAAATAACCAAGGAACATGAGACACACAACAGATACAGATACGAGAATTTTGCTACAAAAATCATAGAAATTCGAGTTATTAACATAGCAGGAAAACAAATAACGCTAACAACGGTTTGAACCCTTATCTCATACACACATAACAGAATAACAAAACAACCACAGGAATAAACAAACAAACACACTTTCACTCTAACTTATTTCGAACTTAACTCTAAAATTAGTTTATAGTAAAGAGATTAGTGTCCCCGACGCCGCAACTTGCACCTCTCTGCAAACCTCCAACTTCCTTCCACTTCAATCATCTTCCTCCTTTACCGCTATCCAAAGATGGGCCAAACACTAGCACCAGGAACAAGTACAGCAAATAATAACAATTAAAAGCTAGGAAAACATAAAAACACCGTGGTTCGGGTCCCACGTTAAGCAGGTTCACAGGTCAACTTGATCAACTTTCAAGCCTTTGACTTTCAGTCTGTCCTATCCTTACTTCTTTCTTCTTTTCCCCCCTCCCCCTCTCCGCAGCTCTTTTCCCTCGGTGCCTTCAGGCCCAGAGAGAGGAGGGCGGTGGGGAAACTCGGGGGAACCAAGCATCTCCCCGTCTCCCGGCTGACCAGGGCCCTCCTCCCGGAGGGAATGGTCGGGGGTGGGGAAGGGGCATTGGGCTCTAAATCTTTTTCACCCACTTTCCCTTTCATTTCATCTCATTTCATTTCTGATTATTTTTCCGTCCATCGTCCTGCGTGTGAACCTGATCGGATGTCTGCCATTTATTAATTTCGTCCTAACTATGCCGGCCAATTGGACGGACATAATTAAGGGCTTATGTGAAAACTGGTTTGAGGACTAGCCCACAGTGGAAGCATAGGTCAGAAATGATCTCGAAACTGGGGCATAACTGCGAGTCCTGGACGGAGGAGAGATACTCATCGCCCGGAGGACGCAGCCAGCATCATAGAAGGAAGTAACTCCCGTCTCTATGTAGTTGAGTGCAGTTATGGCGCAAGTACCCGAGAGGGGGTGGCAAAACCTTAGCGGCCGTTGATTCGGCCGCTACTGCATCAAGTCCACCATGATTCACCCCTCTTGAGGTTGCCACTCGAGATCCGCCCCATCTATCCATCACCCATCATCCTGGCAGCAACCGAGCAGGGGATTAACTGGAAAATGGACGGGGGGGGGGGGGTCACCATTTTTTCTGGACTCATTCAGGAACTTACTTCCTAATCGCTACCTCCTTTACCACCTCATAACTTATTTTTTAACTCAAAACACCATAATTACACTTTGATTTAAGAAAAGGAGACAACACAAGAGGACTTAGAAGAAGGACGTGCAAGACTATGAAGAACCTTATTAAGAGGGCTCCACCTAAGGACCTTCCCTGGAATGAAGAATCCCGAAAAAAGGAATCTCTGTGAAACCCTCTACCTCGAATTAAAGGTAGCACTGGTGAAACTTATTGAAGTCTCATTTGGATTCATCGCCTTATGTGCCGAGACTAAGGACGTGGACCAGCTCCTATCGGAAGAGAGAGAGGGTACTCAGGAACACTGGACTCGAAGCAAAAACCCCTCTACAAGTATTAGCCAACCGAAGCGTGATCTGCCGCAAAGTGGAGATCTGAGTGGGTAAGCATACGCCCGAGGAGCTCAAAGAGGAGGAGATTACCAAGACAAATCCCTGGGCCCAAGTTTGTGAAATAATAAAATTTCGCGAACACACCCACGTGTTTAAGATAACTTTCGCTAAAACCAAAATGACCAGGAAATCAACGCAGAATAGAATACTGGTATTTAACATGAGAATACCAGGCGATAAAAGTCAACATGAAAAATTCAGTAGCATTCAGATGTGCTTTACATGCTACAAATTTGAAGAGCACACAACTACAACCTGCCCAGATAAAAACAAACTCTGGTGCAGTGAATGCGCCACAGAAGGACATCGATTCGATAAGTGCGGGAGCACTAAGAAGAAATGCTTTAACTATAAAGGGCAACACAGGACCATGTCCCTGAACTGCCAAAAGCGCCAAGACATCATCAAAAGGGAGGTGGAAGAAGAGAAGAAAGCAGAGGAAATGACCTTCGCGAACGCCGCTAAGAGAATGAGGAGGTAAAGACTGCACCTAAACAGTTGAATATCACAGGAAATCTGAGTGCAAAGATCCTGCTCTGCACTACCCACACAAACGCGACTAATGCAATAAAGCTTGACTGGTACAACCAGGTACTCAATGCACTCTTAAAAGCAAACAATCTCCCTCTAGTAATCATGCCTGCAAACCCTAAATTCTCCAAGGTATTTAAGGAATCAGTCATAAGAAACAACACTGTCAAATCTGAACTGGAGGAGATCATCGAAGCTCCCTCATCCGAAGAGGACGACGAAGAACAAGAAGAAAAGGCTGATAGTGAGGAGTGATCCTCCTCTTCTGACAATAAGAGGGCACCTGCACACGTACAAGAGTTACACGTGCAAGCAAAACCCCGAGTCCCCTTCCGAAAAAGAAAAACCCTGGACACAGTAAAATGACCCAGCCAGCTCCCAAGAAGAAAAAGAATAAGAAGAAGCATAGGTAAAAACAATTAGCCCTGTTACGGAACGCACTGAAGATACTGGAAATTGATACCAACGGCTGGACGACGAACAGAGCCTTTTACCGAAATGTATTCAGAGAAATTGATGCAGACATCATCCTAATTTCGGAACACGGGATCGACACGCGAAGTGCACAAATGAAAGTCTGGAACTACGATGTGTTGATCACAAATTATTTGCAGGAGCGGTTCGACGGTGCCGCTATTGCAATAAAGAAAGGGATCAAATACAAGCAAATAAGAAATCTAGAAGAATCCTACCTCGCAATTCAGTTCGAACTCGACATAAGAAAGTTGGTCGTCATTGCTACCGGATATTAACCGCCAAGGAAAGACGTGTTACAAATTCACACTTTCACTGGCCTATTTGGCACAAGAGTCCCCACTATATTAATGGGAGATCTGAACGTCAGATGCCGAGAATCCGGTTAAAGGACCTTCAACGGTATAAAAAGAAGTCTGGACCAATTACTGGACATAAATATTGCCCAGCGATAGGCCCCGACTTTGCTACCTTTGTCAGAGCAGGAAGTTCCACAAAACCAGACATCTGTTCGGCGAATCGTCAGTTACCGATGTAGTCACCATATATATATCATAATGACTATAAACAGGAACCCTCGAAAAGTTCCAGCTGTAGTCAGAAAGAACTACAGAAGAGCAGAGTGGACACGGTACGCGTGCCTTCTCGAGGCCGACGATCTGCCCAACTTGGACGAGGCAATTGTCGAGGAGATTCTCGAGGCACTTGACAACCTCAATAACCATCTCATCAACGAAGATAGGACTTGTATCCCTAGATCCGATTATAGGACCATCTCTACCTAAAGATAGACCAAATACATGTAGGGTCTATACCGTGAGCTGAAATTATTGTATAAAATCAACATCAGAAATGAATCAGTTCACTCTATGCAAATAATTAAAGAAATGAAAGAAGAATTGAACCAGTTGATCCTCGAACAACAATGGAGACAATGGGATGATGCGATCGATAGCCTCGATCACGAAGCAACTCCCAAAGATTTTTGGAAAAAGATCAGAAATCTCAAAGGATCGACTAGGAAGAAGAAGATCCAGTTACAAAAAGAAGATGGGAACATCGAAACGGAAGAAGGAAGATTTGAACAGATATTCTGAAGTAATTGGGAAACAATCTTTAGTATAACTGAGGAGGAAAACGAAGAGTATGACCTAGAATTTGGAAGAAACCACATAGACGAGCTTAACGAACAAATACACAAGACGCACCCTCACCACCAGATGGATAGACAGCGCGACGGAGACGCCGAGATTACCGAAGAAGAAGTACTCGGCGCTTTCCGCTCATTCCGACAAAAAGCCCCCAGAACAATCGGGGCTTACAAAGTTAAACTTTGGAAAGACACCAACCAATGTCATCGAAGGGATGAGAAGGATACATAACGCATGTCTGAACACGGGGTACTTTCCAGATGCTTATAAAACGGCTAAGATGATTTTCTTGCCTAAGCACGGAAAGGATCCAATGTTGAAGGAGGGCTACCAGCCAATTTCACTTATAGAATTTTGCGGGAAGCTCTTAGAGAAGATCCTCAACCGAAGACTGGTGTCTCACCTGAAGGAGAGGAGAGGAGAACTCCCTCTTCAACCCACATCAATTCGGGTTTAGGAGGAAGCGAAGTACGGAGATTGCGATTAATGTCATTACAGAAAAATTAGCCCAAGCAAAACGGGAAAGAAGTCACGTGGACATTGGTGGCGGGATGTATCAAAAACGTTTGATAAGGCGTTGCAACGGGGAATGCAGTACAAGATCTTAAGACTGGCCTAAGTGAAAACTTAGAAAGAACTCTATGTGACTATGTCATGGAGAGAACGGCGTACATCAGTTTAAGGTGCACGGACGGACCAAAGTTTTCGCTCATTGCGTGCCTCCCGCAGGAAAGGGGGCTGTTCCCCACTCTCTATTTGATTTACACCGCTGATGTCCCAGCCCCTGTAAGCCCCACTCGCCTCAATATTCAATTCGCTGATTATTTCACCCAGATAATTATTTGTCCATGGAGGAATGCGCCTTGGCAAGCTAGTATGACAGCAGCATAAATTGAAAACCTTAACACCTATGAGGCCAGGTGGAAGATCCGCACTAACCAGGAAAAGTTTAAAGTAGTCCCCATATGCAGGAGACTACTTTACGACGTCAGGGTGGGGGATAGACGTTATCCCTACACCACGGAGTGCAATGTACTCGGAATGATGATTACTTCAACTGGGTACAAGAAGCACGTCCAAAAGAGAATCATAAAGGCCACTGCTACAGTCAAAACTCTACATGTTCAGAAATCTTCGTGAAAGCAATAAGAAAAATATCTACACTGCACTTGTAAGATCTATGCTGCTATACCCCGCTTCTGCCTTTTCATGTGTCTTAAAGACACAAAAGAGGAAACTACAAGTGGTATAGAACAAATATATGTACCTAATTACAGGTACATACAAGCGAGAGAGAAGCCGTCATTATTCAAATTTCAAATGAAGAAACCGGCAATTAACGTGCAACCTCAGCCAAAAACCATACTCCTGATATCTCGGCGTTTCCGAGTTGACCGCTGAATCCCTTCATATTCCTTTCTTGCGAAACATAATGGTGGGGATAGATTATGTGAATCTGGTCATTCAGTTCAGTTCGTTTATAATCCCGTCTTCAAAGTCTAAATCAAAGTTAGCATTTTTTCCGGGGATATCTTAAAATTAGATGCCCAGAAAAGCTTGAATTCATCTTCGATTTATTCGGTGTCCATAATTTCAGTGTTGTCTCGTCTGAGTTTTATTGAAGTCTGTGTCTGTTCTTCTTTTAGTCTTTTTACAGTCTGCTAGAATGTACGTGAGTCGTTTTCTAAGTTCAGTCTGTCCATTTAATTGTCCCAAAGTATACTCTGTTGGTCCCTAATAAGTGTCATTAGTTCGTCGCTTATCTGTTGTGATCTTCTGTGCGTAGTGATGTTGGGGCCAGGGATGTTCACTTCATTGATCCGTTCCCCGTATTCCCTCACGAGAGATTTTATTCTAGGGGCCCAAGTAAGGGCAGGGAGAATTTTATTTTTAACTCGGGAAATTGCTTCCTTATCGGCTTTGATTAAGTGATCGGTGATTTTATTCAACTCCTCGTCGATCTCTTCTAAATTTGCGTCAATTAAGGTGTTGGTAATGTAATTTTTGAGGAGTTGTTTATAAGTATCCCAGTTGACACGAGCGTAGCTCTTGCGTTCTGGGATGGGGACCTGAATAGAGGAGGTTGAAATTCTAATAAGGATAGCCTGGTAGTAGTTGGGAAAAGAAGGTCCCGGGTCAATGAAGTAGTTGTAGGGGAACAAAGTGCTGGTGAGCACTATATCTGGTTTTGTGGCTGATCTGTCTGTAATTTATGTCGATAAATTTGGTCCAATTTTACTAATAATTTGTCTGTCAATAAGTTTCTCAAGATTCCTGTCTGCTGGGTTGGTGGAAAGATAATTTGAGGCAATGAGGTTGCCAGCAAAAAGAACGGTTCTGCCGCCGTAACCACAAAGCTGCAGGAAGTTGTGGAGAGGTAAGTACCCTCTCCTTGGAGGCTGGTATCCTGTTGCCAGGACCAGGGCTCCACTGCTGTACGGACATCCACAGTGAGGTATGGCTCATCGAGTCCACTTATTGATCTGAAATCAAGACCTTATTTCACAGCTATTGCACCTACGTCAAAACGTTCTCTGCTGTGATTTTTGCTTATGATTTAGTATTTATCGCTTTTTCTGAGATAAATACAACATCTGGGTCACATTGTCGTGTAACGTTATCGTACAGTACTTGTTTGTTCGTCCAACCCTTCGAATTAAAATGTAATATTTTTAGTGTGTCCATTGTCTTGTTCACTATAGATTCCTGCGTATGGCGTTGTTGTTTTCAGGACTTACTCTCTTACGAGCTTACGTCTTTGTGGAGTGGAAGGTGATGTAATAGTTTTGACTGTTCGCTTTTTTTCTGTATTCGCCATCAGTGAGGGTGATGAAAGTTTCGGGAGCCAATTTAACCAAGCATTGAAGTAAAGCCTCCTCGACTTCTTTTTCGTTGCAGTCGTCCGAGGTGAATTCCCATTTGTATCTTCCGGATATTAATCTTTCCGTTACATCAAGGGAAGTCATCTTCTTAGGGAAAGGGGATCTTTTGGCAGTGTATACCTTCAAGTTTATTTTCCTGGAATGATCGAGCCCTCCCTCGGGTGTCGTAGTCTCAGTCACCGAAACTTTCATATCGTTTTGTGCGTGCGTGTGTGTGTTAGATTGTTGTAAATTTTCAGTGTTGTTCTATTTTTCAGTGCGTGAGTTTGAGTATCGTGCTATCTGTGCCTGGATCCTGGGGTTCTTGAAAGGAGCTGGAGCGCTGCCAGGTATGGGGAGCTTCTCGCAACTAGTCTCGCATTGGGGATTGAGACTAATTCTTAGAATCTCTTCAGACCGTGGATTCTCAGCGAACATTTCCTGCATTCCATTATGCGTCAGCTTTCTATTTAGCTTTTTTGTAAATGTCCTCGGGGAGGAGAGATTTGCGATGTGAACATAATAAATGCAACACATAATTTTGGTCGAGTTTTCATTCTCGCTTTTAATTCTTTAGCTTGTCTTTTTTCGTTACCATTCTTTTTTACGAGATCTTTTTTGATCGGGCATGCCATGGATAACGTCTTATGCGCTCCTGCGCAGTTCAAGCCCTTCAAAGAGTTACTATTACGGTCCCTCGATGAATGTGCATTTGAGGAGAAAAAGGAGCACAAATGGACGTTCCTCCTAGGGCAGGTGGCCGTGATGTGCTCCTCGTACTTGTAGCACTTGAAGCACATCTGGAGGTCGATAAATTCCTCACAATCGAATCTGCCCAGGGCAGACACGAACGTTAAAGAAGATCATACCTTCTTCCATAGCCTTAACCGCCATTGCCGTATCGCAAAAGACTATCTTAAAAACATGAGTACATTCAATAAACTTGATGATTTCAGATACCTTCACTGCGGTGTGGTTCTTTTCCACCTGCGCATAAATTTCTTATACGGAGTAATAAATTACTAAACTGCTATCTAATCTTAATCGGGTTATAGGAAAAATATGTAAGTTGCTGAATGAAATCAACTTATTTTTTCCCTTAATCTCCATTTGTACTGAAGACGAACTAAAGAAACTGTAAAACACCCTTTACTGCACCGACTGCATGCTCAGAATCTGAACACTTCTGCAGAATTTATGTTATTTTGAGTCATGTATTGGTTATCCTCTAGCAAATTCCCTTTTTACTTCACAATGAAAAAATGATTAATATTCAGCATTATCAAAGAGTGGCGCTGCAATCTTCATTATGATAAAATAATGAAGAATTCTAACTATGTCGTTCGGTGGGGCGTTCAGTCCCCGGTTTTTTTTTGGGGGGGTAATAACATTGTAACTATTCGGCCGATTCCAACGAAATTTAAAACCCTTTTGTTGTTTTACATTCTCTTTCGAATGATAGAATTGCCAAAGTCTTGCCAAGGTTAGCCAGATAATTCTTTGGCAATAACATCATAACTATTCGGTCGATTCTAACGAAATTTGAAACCCTTTCGAATCATATAATTACCAATGTCATTCAAGGTTAGCCCAGTAATTATTCGGCAATAGCATCATATGTATTCAATCGATTCTTGCGAAATTAATACCCTTATGTTATTTTTCATTCGCTTTTGAAGGATATAATTGCCAAGGTTCTTCCAAAGTTAGCCCGAAGATTTTTTTGCCAATAAAATCATATCTGTTCGGCCGATTTGAACGACATTTGAAACCCTTATGTTGTTTTACATTTTCTTTCGAATAATATAATTGCTAAAGTCGTCCCAAGGTTAGCTAGGGAATTATTTGTCAATAATATCATAACTATTCGGCCGATTCTAACGAAATTTGAAACCCTTATGTTGTTATACATTCGTATTCTAATTATTTAATTTTCAAGGTCCTTCTAAGGTTAGTCTGTGAATTATTAAAAGTTTAGTAGGTCGTAAAGTGATAAATCAGAATAAGTGAGAGCACACGACATTTTGTCAGCAGACCTTGTTCCATTGTATCCTTCTTTCCAATTCAATTTATAAATAAAAACAAGATTTTCTACGGGATGACATCAGTGTAGCTATGGCCACGAAAGTACTAAAAATTGATGGAAGCATAATTACCCATTTTAGAAAGTTGCAAAAATTATCTCGAAACGGAGGAGATCAATTGGCCATTAAACTCCTTTCGCGCGAAAGCCCACAAAGCAGGCCTTGTATAAGGCTTTTAACCCCCCCTGAGTCTGCTGAAGAATGGTGTCTGTGAGAGCGTTAGCGAGTTATCTTATCTTGCGAAGTCGCCTTAAATTCAAATAAGTTTCTCCCTCGACTTTGATCTCCATTCGCTCCTATCTACTTCTTCCTCATCTGACTTTAAACTGTTGCTTCCCACGCCTTAGTGATGAATTAGTTCGATCCAAAAAAAAGAACGACGAAGCCATTCAAAATCAGGGAGCTGTGTTAGATGGTATCTCTGTCGGAAATGTGGCAACCAGGAACGTTCCTTAAGAACAACGCCCTTTTTTTAGCTAAATGAGCCAATTCAGTATCTAGAGAAACATCGCCTGTCGGAAATCTATGGTTCGGAGCGGTTGGCGATAAATTTATTCAGCGGTCGTGACATAACAGTTTCATTAATTAGCCCCATCGTTGAATAGATCAATTTAAGGAAAATAGAAAAGGAGGCGTTAAAAAGAGTTGTTTCTTAACCTGAATATAAAACTTTCCTATTAACGACTTTTTCTGTTACACAATTCTTCCGAGGTATTTACATAACGGAAATACCTTCACATATGTCACACCAGCCCGGTAATTCTCTCATTTTTGTTCTATCTAGGGTAATGAAATTGTAGGCATGTTCTAATTTCCACCATGGCTCTGAATCTTACTAAAAGACAATTAGCAGAGCCTTAAAATTAGTATAAAAATCAGTTAATAAGATGGAAATCTTGTCAGTAATTAATGCCATAAATTATTGCTTTGTTTGCTTTGATTAAAATGGAAGACAAAACAATTCAGTCCAATCTCAACCATTTCTTATTGATGTTGTTGTCGTGAATGGGAGTTTTTTTTTTAATTTAATTCATCTTTTCTCATAAAGTTTCTTTTGTTTTTGCTCCTCGCTAATGAATACACAACCAATATAGGACGAAGAGGAACGCAATAGAATCGAAATGTGCAGAATAGAAGGAGGGAAAAGTTCAATTGTTTGAAAATACAAAGGACCGACCGCATTTTTAAATCTTGTCAAAGCATATCTTCAAAAGGCTTCTTGTTATCCATTATATAATCAAATTAAGCGTAATTTCTTTTTGAAATGATTCCCATTGTTTGTGATTTCCTCTCACTTCTCGCTTCAGTCATGTACATTCAAATTAGAGCTAAATGAAAGCGAGTTTTTGATCCTGTTCATAAAACATGAATTATTTCTTCTCTTCTCATTTCCCGTTTTATCTTTTGATTATTCCGAGCCTTTCCTCACTAGTTATCATAAATTTTTATTAAAGTAGCTGCTGAGCACAATTGATGCTTTAGCTAATTTTAATATATTTGTACTATCTAAATGCTTTTAATCCTGCCTTCGAATTTTGTACTCTTTTTCATCCGTTGCCTCTTTCCTTATTCTTTTTATATTTATGCAATCTTCTTCTATCTTCTATATCAACTTTTTATTTCGCTGATAGCATTCTCTTTATTAATTACATAAATAAAAATCCTGCCTTCCAAGTATTTTAGTGAGAAAAGAAGAAAAATTGATAAAACAGACTAATCCATCTTTACTTAGTGAAAAAGGAATACGGCTTCATACATAAATAAACAATAAAGGTGGGCAAATGGAATAAAGTGAAAAATTAAACATATTAAAGATGGCAAAAAAGTGTAATAGAACGGATAGTCAGTCCTAAAATTTGGATAGTTGTGTGCTATAAAATATAAGGAAGTTGTGAGGATCAATGGTTTCTCAAAGCAGGTTTTTTAAGCTCACAGAAATCCGTCGTATAAATTTCGACATTTGAATGAGGCAAAGGATTGTGTCTTGCCGAGGGCGAACGCAGTCCACTTTAGAAGCTCGGTTCGGGAGCAGCTTTTTAATCTGCCAGATGGCGAAGTGGTCCCGAGTACTTAATCTCGGCCGCGCACTTTATTGCTTAGAATCTCGTCATACCCTTTATTTTCTTCATTTTCTGATCCATCCTTTACCTTACTACACTTTTCGCTTGAGGATAATAATAATGGAACAACTATGGGGAGAATAATGAATATTTATGAGATTAAAAATAGAAAGATTATGGGGATAATAAATATTTAGTAATTATATAGGGTTAAAGAAGTAGATTGTTTTGTAAAGGAGAAAGAAAGCGGCTTTGGAGAGTTGCGCAAACTTGTGTAATTTTTAGTGGGCGCCGTGGAGGCAGACAGGAGCATTGATGCAGTTCTCTAATGAAGTCATTGCGAGAGAAGGGATTCGCTACATGAGAAGTCGACTTGACTTATTGGTGGAGAAGCTCGTGAACGATGTTCGTGCATTCGAGCTAATCCAATGAAGAACAGAAACAATTCGAGCTTGAAGACAAATGGGAGGAGAGGCAACGCAATAGACACTTCGGGCTATAAACCTCCACGCTGTTAAGTCGACTGAGACTTTGAATAAGGTCAACAGACCTAAGTCGCGTGCTCTCAATGATTCCGACTTGTGACCCTATGACCTTACGACCTTCAAAGTTTTCAAGATGTGGGGCAATAAAACCAATAGTTTGTTTTCTTTTAAAAAATACCGGACTAACCTTGTTAGGACCTTGGTGATTATATCATTTGAAAGGGAATATAAAAAAACATAAGAGTTTTAAATTTCGTTAGAATCGGCCGAATAATTACGATATTATTGGGAAAAAAACATTAAAAAATAAAAGGGTTACCAACCGACCGACGACCTACCAACCAACATAGTAACTTGTAGAGTCGCGACCACGCGACTAAGAACGGTGACGCCTTCGTGTTCTAGAGTGGTCTTACTATTTATTATTACTTCAAGTGGAGTGAAAGTTGTCTTAATTTATCCGGATGCTGAATGTGGTTCGAGAGGGAGATCTGCAGATGGCGCCCGGGATAATTTAAGAAGAGGGGGGCACGATTTAATGGTAGGGCTTCTGTTCGAATTTATAAGCCTCGTCGTGTTGTGTGTGGCCTTAAGGCACTTCTCTCACGGGGTAGGAAACGTTTGTTGAAGTTTATGGTTGGGCAGGTGTTTTATGACCATTCAAATGAGTTTAGGGGCGCCGTTGTGTCACATAAAATTGGCGCCTAAAAATAGGAACGTTGAAAAGTTTGATCAACAAAGCTCATGATTTTCGTGATAGTTTATGGTCCAACACTTTCATTGCAGAGATATCAAAATCATTGCTGTTGTAACTATATATATATTGGGGTATGGCAACTGTCATACCCAAATCTAACTAATTACAACACTAAAAAAATGGTCCCACGATCCTTTTCAAAGGTTTCGTGTTGTGAATTTATCTAGGAATCGCCCTGTCCATTTTCTTGGAGATCAGTGCATGTTAGAGCTAACCTCGTACCTCCATCTAGTGCGAATTCAGCTAGAACGCTGAACCCACACATGTTCGAATTCCCATAACATGGTTGAAGGGCAGATTAAATGGGGTCCCCATGTCCTAACCTTAATCTTAAAGGATATTGTTAATCACCTTAAGTTAACGTCCCCAGATTAATGGCAGTTGCGTGTTGTTATTCCAGGGGTTTTTTTTTTGCAGTTTTAATAGACTTAATACTTACAAACAGTATTTTTTTTTGTACATTCAATTTACCCGTTATTCAGTCAATATATATATATATATATATATATATATATATATATATATATATATATATATATATATAAAGGGAAGAAGAAAATAGCAAGGGAGGAAAATATAGAAAAAGAAAAAAGAGAAATTACAGAAGAATTAAGAGAAAAAAGAGATAGAGAGAGAGAGAGAGAGAGAGAGTGGACAAAGCCATTTAACGAAGTACGTTAATGACCCCCCCTCTCTCACACACAACGTAGCCCATCACCACTATGGTGCTTTCTCTGTTTTTAGGCCTAAGTAGCTTTGCCAAAATAGCCGGCAGCCATTTGATTCTCTTTCCTCTTCGCTAAATGACGAAACAGGATTTCCCTCTTATCGTGAAACTATCCACTGAACTTTCCGCTCCGTCCATCTGCGGCTTAAAGCCAGATTAGCCACTTAACTCTCCCCCCCCCCTCCCTGCCTCACTGACAGTTCCCCATTCCTGACGCCGCTAGGCACACCCCCAACAATGTATCTAGAATCACTTAAGAAGCAGGAAGCCGGTTTCATTCCTGGGATGCTTTTCCTTCTCTCTTCACTCTCACTTGTCCTGACCTCGGATTTAGTGTCTTGACTCTCACTCTATACTATAGCATTGGTAATTGGAAAGAAATGGGGACTTCGTTAGGTTATCTAACTGCTTCGTGTATGTGATATTGGAATAAAATGCAATGGCCCTTGCAGAAGATGGTTCCACTATTCATGCACAAGACTGCCGACATACTTTATTATTCTACTTGAACACTCAAAACGACATTACACATGCGAGAACTGTGTCAAAAATATGGTTCCAATCTTTGATAGTGAACATGTGCGAGTCGATGGAGTGATAGCTAAAGAAGAACAAGATGATGAGAAGACCATACAAAAACGACAAACAAAGAAAATTGAAGAGAAACCCTTGGCAATTCAACAAACGGTAGCAAAAATAGTTGACTATACTAGTAGCACAGTCAAAAATAAAAATAGAACAGAGATACCCAAGGAAAACAAAACTGATAGTAATGGTGACAAGAAAAAAATCTCAAAAGAAAGTCAGCCCTGTTTGCTATTACTATAAATACAGTGACTGCAAAAAGGGGAAAAACTGTACATACAGACACCCTCCGCTCTGCAAATTTTTCATGAGAGATGGGTATGGCCTAAATGGATGTGCGGAAAAAAAATACTGTGAATTTACACATCCGCATATATGTCCAAATTCGTGGTATAATGGAGAATGTAATGAATTAGGCTGCAAAAACAAGCATATTACTGGCACATACAGTCCTAAAGGATTTATGGGAAAAAAAGAAAAAAAACAGGAAGATGAGAGCTCTATTAATAATAAAAAACCTCTTTATTCAAGCATTGTAAAAAGTGAAAACAAAACTGGTGAAACTAAAATCAATGAGAATGAAAATTTTTTAGGCCAAATTATGCAGCAAATACAGCAAAATCAAAGCCAAATTGCTGCCATAATGTCAATGATTCAAAGAAATTATACAACTCAAAATCAGATTCCTACATACCAACTTATACAGAAACAAATTCCAATGCAATTTTAGACAATTATAATATAGTTTATTTCAATATTAATGGCTTATATAGCCAATCAAATAACACAAAAATACCTTTTTTACAAGATATGTCTAGCAGCAATACCCTGATGATAGCCATTACAGAAACCCATCTGAGGCCTGAAATAAAAGACTCAGAAATTCAAATTGATAAATTCAATATATACAGATGCGATCGAGATAAAAGAATTCATGGGGGAGTTGCTATATATGTAAAAAATGACATACCTAGTGAAGAGATCTTAAAATATTCAAATGGAGAATGTGAGATATTAATTATTAAAATAATGATAAAATCTGATATCTACTATGCAATTAACATATATCGACCACCTAGTGCAACACCTGAAAGCTTCTCAAAGGTTATTGAAAAAGTTAATGAATGCAAAGAGATAAAAAATTGCAGCAGTAACTTAATAATCTTGGGGGACTTTAATTTTCCGAATGCAAAGTGGAATGAAAATGGACTTCTGGAGTCGGGTATAGAAAAAGGAAATCATAGCATAGTACAATATCTCATGTCTGATTTCTATTTAACTCAATTAATATTAAAGCCTACAAGAAAAGATAATATTCTTGATCTGGTATTTACTAATAATAATGAATTAATAGATGAAATCCAAATCTCTGAAACAATTCACTCAGATCACAGCATCATTAACTTAGAGACAAATATTCCTATAGAACCTATCAAGATAAACAGCTCTGGTATAAAAGTCCCCTTTGGGGATCTTAACCTTTACAAAAGTGACTGGAAATCAATCAATGAAAAATTGAGCCTTATAGATTGGATTAGTGAACTAGAAGGATTGGATGTTGATCAGACCTGGAAAAAAATACAGCAATACATGACTGATATTATTTATGCTAATACTCCAAAAAGACAAACAAAATCTAATAAAATTACCAAAGAACATAGAAAGAGAAAAAGTCTCATGAAAAAAAGAATTAAGATCACAAAAAATCTAAATAAAACATTGGATGTAGAGAAAAGAAATAAATTGAAAAACAATATACTGGAAATAGAAAAAGAAATAAAATTATCCCACTCAAGGGAGAATACTGATGAAGAAAATAAAGCTATACAACGAATAAAGGAAAGTAGTAAATATTTATTTAAATTTGCAAAAAAGAAAAACTTAGCTAGAACTAATATTGGACCACTTTTATCATCTGATAACAACTTAACCTCAGACCCTAAAACAATTGCCGATATATTACAAAAACAATACGAATCAGTATGGAGCACTCCAGTCAAAAGTACATTAGAAGATTCTGCGAACAGGAATACAGTTGAAACAATTAGTGATATACAGTTTCATGAAGCAGATATATCAAAAGCTATTGATCTAATACCTGAAAACTCAGCACCAGGACCTGATGGGATAGGGCCTATCATCCTAAAAAACTGCAAAATATCATTAGCAGCTCCAATATATATGCTGTGGAGAAGATCACTAGACAGCAGCAAAATTCCAAACTGTATGAAAATTGCAAAAGTAAAACCAATCTTTAAACAAGGATCAAAAAAATTACCAGAGAATTATAGACCAGTATCTCTCACATCTCATGTGATTAAAATCCTTGAGAGAATTGTTAAAATAAATGTAGTAAACTTCTTGGAGAGCAATAAATTATTAAAAACGTTTCAGCATGGTTTTAGGCAAAAAAGATCCTGCCTCACTGAACTTATCGACTACCGCAATGAAATATTGCAAGCAGTATTAGACAATAAAAACATGGACGTCATTTACCTTGATTTTTCTAAAGCTTTCGACAAAGTGGACCACAACATCGTACTGAAAAAAGCCCAAAAATTAGGAATTGTGGGGAAAATATCAAAGTGGCTAAAAGAATTCTTAATGAATCGTAAGCAAGTGACTATAGTAGATGGCCATGAATCATATGTCTCTGAAGTAGTAAGTGGTGTTCCACAAGGAACCGTACTGGGCCCCTTATTGTTTTTAATAATGCTGAATGATATAACTGAAACCATAAGAAACAGCTCTTTATATTCATTTGCTGATGACACAAGAATTTTAAAAACTATAGAAAATATATTTGACAGTGAGAAATTGCAGGAAGACTTAAATGCAACATATGAATTTGCCAAACAGAATAATTTAAAATTTAATGAAACAAAATTTGAGCTTATTAAATTTGGATTACAAGATAACTTAAAAAAAATTACTAACTACAAGACCCCCAGTGGAAAGCTAATTGTAGAAAAATCAGATATTAAGGACTTAGGTGTGTACATATCTAATGACTTATCATTTAAGGTACATATTGATGATGTTGTTAACAAGTGCAGGCGAATGAGTGCTTTTGTGTTAAGAACATTCAAAACCAGGGAAAAGTCAGCCATGTTGATATTGTTCAAAGCATGCATCCAACCCCATCTAGACTATTGTGTCCAATTATGGTATCCCTATGAGGTAAAAAACATGCAAAAGTTAGAAGGTATCCAACGGACTTTCACAGACAAAATAAGAGGGATGGAAGGACTAAATTACTGGCAAAGACTGGAAAAATTGAATTTATACTCAGTTCAAAGAAGATATGAGAGATACATCATAATATATATTTGGAAGGTCATTGAAAACCTCGTAATTCCACCTGAATCAGAAGAAATAGTTCCAGTATACTCTCAGAGATATGGAAGAACTTGTCAAAAATTCCATCTGTCAAGCTCAAATAGATATAAAATCCATCAGTACAACTCATTATCAAGATTTGGAACTAGACTGTTTAATGTGCTTCCTAGAACAATAAGAGATTTTAGTGGTACTACCGACAGCTTTAAAAATAAATTAGACAAATACTTAATAGACCTTCCAGATGAACCTAATATTATAGGCTACAAAAAATTTATTGCTGCCTCTTCAAACTGTATAGTTGATCAAGCGCAGCATAAATACTTTAGCAGATAGCAACAGTACATAATAATTGGAATAGAATACAAGGGGTGTCTGCCACGCAGTGGCCCCGCTTCATGGTCTCAGCTGGATTTATGAAGCAAAAACCTTTCAAGAGAGGTCAAGAGAGGTCTAATTATTATTTCTCCTATTTTAACATCACAGTGGTAAGGTCACAGGGGAGGGATGCTATCAGTGGCGTACCTCAGGGATCAGTTCTAGACCCATTACTATTATTCCTAACATATGTAAATGATCTTGGGGAGGGTTTAAATAGCAATGGACCAACTTTTGCCGATGACACAAAATTGGCAGTTGCAAAAAATGAAGTTGTGGCTAACTTAAAAGTGAATGGTAACTTATATGAGTTATTAGGTTGGACGCAAAAGTGTCATGAATTTTATCCTTAAAAAAATGTTGTTACATTCGACCCTCGGCTATTCGCGGTTCGTCATCCGCGAATAATTTTTGGGGGTCTTAAAATTTAAAATTTGCGCCATTTCCAGACATGCGCGGAAACCTACGTACATAGTCGTAAAACGTAAGTATTGGTTGGCTGAGGCGGGACGATTCCAGCCAATCAGCGTTAAGATCTCAAGGAAGTTCAAGTTGATGTTGGGCTTACGTTAGAGAGGCTTAGCCGATCTTCAGAGAAGAATTAAAAGTGTTCAGACAGATTTGGAATCATGGCACCCTCACATGGTTCGTTCCATGAAGGCACAACATAGTCTC
>OZ018328.1:67181551-67184051 GCA_963969495.1 Ceratothoa steindachneri | reverse complement strand
TAGGTAGACTAATTCTATAGAGGCATAATTCTTATTGCAAGGAATTTTAGTTAGTTGACTATTGCACCCCCAAGTGCAAAGATGACTCAGTTCAAAATCTTTAAAGCGCAAGGAGAATCCTTGTGACTTTCCGGAAAAGAACTAATTGAGTACGTTTAAGAGGAGCAAAGAAAAGAGCGTAAAGAAAAAGAAAAAAGAAAGAGGAAGAGAAATACAACGAAAAGAACGAGAAAGAGAAATATACGAGAAGAAAGAGAAAGAGAGGAACGGATAAGACAAGATGAGCTTCACCATCAGATTGAATTAGCTCGTGTTGAAGCAGAGATACACTCCGCCAGTTCCCGTTCCGAAGCCCCCTTCAATCTCTCACTAAAGCTCCCCAATTGTAAGGATGGAGAGGATTTCGGAGCATTTTTAGCCCACTTCGAAAAGATCCTCGAAATCAATAACATGGATCTGGAAGCTGAAGGTGTAGCCAGATTACTTCCCCTGTTAAATTGTTAATTGCGCGAAATTTTTATATCTTTACCATCTGAGTGTACAATTAACTACAGCACCTTAAAAGCTGAGTTTTTGGCCGCTCATAATATGACTCCCGATTTCTACCGCCAAGAATTTTGAGGAGGTCGTATTAAACCCGGACAGACGTTCCGTCAATTCGGATACATTCTTCAGAGGAATTTTAAATTTTGGTTAGAATCCTCAAAGGTTGATCCGAACTACGAGGCCTTAACAGACTTCGTGTTGCGAGATCAATTTTTGGCGTCTCTCCCGACGGAGATCCGCGCGTTCGTCAAGGATCGTCGGTGCCAGACCTTTAAAGAATGTACCGAAGAAGCGGATGTCTATGCCGCAAGCCATAATTTATACCCAAAGGAGAATCGGATTTCTCACCAATCCCCCTACAAGGAAAGAAGGAAGGATTCGCGCCCCTTCACAGGAAAGCCGACAAAGTTTCCGAGCCCCGTAAAACCCTAAATCTTCTTTCCCTAAAACCCACAACGGGACTCCAGACCTCCTGTTAAGATTTCTCCTTCATCGATCTTCCCGAAGCGAGCAATCATATGCTTCACCTGTGGTGTAGAAAACCACATGAGCTGGAATTGCCCCCTAAATTCTAGGCTTAAAAGCGGACCAGCCCACCAAGTTCACCAAATTAATGCAACCCCGGCTCCCCCGGTAGTGCAGACCCAAGCAGAAACTTCTCCCCCTCCGTCAGGCCAACAGGTAAATTTTATTTTTGATAAAAATTCATCGGCAACTTTGAAATTTGAGGAGGGCAGAGTGAACGGCTGCCGAGTATCGACTCTCCTCAGGGACACAAGATGTACCTGTTTCATCGTGTCCGACAAACTCCTCCACCTAGTGGACCCTAATCACGAAATATTTGTGGTGGTACATGACTACCTTGGGCGGGCGAACCAATTCCCCGTCGTTAGATGTTACCTGCAGTGTCAATATTATGATAACTGGGCTGAAGTCATTTCAGCACCCATACAATTATGTTCCGTACTTATAGGACAGAGCCCCCAAGTAAGTTCCGACCCTGTGTCTCAGGCCGCCCTTCCTGGAGGCCGAGATAAGAAATGAAGCCCAGGAGCCCGTCCACATCAGAACCTTCATACCGTCCGATTTCTCGGAGACCCCTGACCAGGACTTTAAGACGGCACAAAATGAGTGTAAATTACTAACACCCTTAGGCGTTAAGGCCCAACACAAGGAGACGGAGACTGTCCGTGGACCCCAAGATAAAAAAAAACCCCAACGTGCCCGTGGAGATACCTTCGTAGAACTGGACGAAATATCGGCGCTTGAAGAAGATTACCCCGCGGAGTCCCTTAATGTAATACAGATAGTGTGCACCCAACCTGATGCCGATTACCCTCCTCCTTCCCTACCCGGCGAGTGTTTGGAGCCCTCTGACCTGGATATTGACGCGCAGCTGACACCACATCAAAAGAGTCAGCTACAAGAACTATTTGAATGGAGTCACCATTTAACCACCCTATTAGCTATTTTCGAGTGACTGCGCGAAAATGGCCTCACCATTGGCCCCAGCAAATGCCATTTTGCCCACGAAACCATAAATTATTTGGTTTTCAAAATAGGACAAAGCCAGTTGAGTCTCAAAGAGGATAAGATTAAGGCAATCGCTGACATGCCCCTCTCGATTACAAAGAAGGAATTAAGATCGTTCCTAGGATCAGCTTCGTACTATCAGCGATTCGTTCCGAATTTCGCTGCAATTTCGGTGCCCCTCAGCTCCCTTCTAAAAAAGAATTTACCAGATCGTCTACGTTGGAATGATGTCGCTATTTCCCATTTTAATCAGCTCAAGAGTAAGCTCATTTCTGCCCCCATTTTAAAGTTCCTCAACATGGAAAAATCCTTTGGGATTAAGACCGACGCGTCCAACGAGGGCATTGGAGGTGTACTCCTTCAATACGAAGATGATGGAACGAGTCATCCAGTTGCATATGCTAGTCGTCAATTATTATCA
>OZ018328.1:67111551-67174051 GCA_963969495.1 Ceratothoa steindachneri | reverse complement strand
GCAATCACAAAGCCTAGCTATAGGCTACTTTAAAATAAAAATATAAAAAAACAACGATAGAAATGGAAGATGAAAACAATTGGAAAGCAAGCTCCGGCGTCGTGGGGAGGTCCTCCTTCCCCCGATGCTGGAGCCTGCGACCTACAAAGAGAACAACAATAGCACAAAACAGAAAAAATAAAAACAAAACCTAGATAAATAAAAGGGAGAAGGCCGGCCTACCCCCAAAAACCTAAAAGTACCTCGGTCAATATGCACGCACTCGTCCCGAGTACAAAAGAGAGGAGGTAGCGACCCCGCCCATCCCGGTAACTGGACAGGTAACGTGCGCGAAGATCGCCCAGACTGGGATAGTCAACAAGAATGAGTCGAACAGTCTTGGGGACGACGCAGTCGTCATAATATGGAGCTGGCGAGCACTCCACCAAATGGCGATGCGTCATAAGAGTGTGCCCGATTCGGAGACAAGAGAAAGCGACCTGAAGCCGTCGCAGCATTCGAGGATAGGTGAATGGAAACAATCGCAGTGCAATCGCACGCAATTTTAAGTTTCCCTGGATCGTCTCCCATCTTCTTTGCCAAACAGTCTGAATAGCAGCGCGTATTCCTGCCATTTAGTCGGTGTGAGGAAAAGCGATACGCTGGTCACAGTGTCAGAGTCCTCGCGGGCTGTTTGGCGCCCTTATGGGTGCGCTCATTCCCTACAATTCCTACATGTCCAGGAACCCAGCAGAATATAATCTCGACACCTGCCCGGCTGGCTAAATCCGTATCGTCACGGATATCGCGAACCAGAGGATGCGGAAATTCCAATGCCCCGAGAGCACTCAGGGCGCTTTGTGAGTCGCTATAGATCACAATCTGGTCTCCAAAACCAGGCACGTCGCTTAATCTCCCGTACTGAGTGGCGTATTGCCACCAACTCGACCATGAAGATCGATGCAGCGCCTGGCAGAGCCCCGCTAACTTCAAACAGAGGGGTTACGGCGTGGAAACCGACCCTCTGTTTGAACTTGGAGCCATCCGTATACACTAGCACGGTTTCAGCGTGAAACGAGGTGTGCTCCAAAAAGGTTGAACGGAATACTCCTGGCCCTGTACAAGCTTTGGGAGCAGAACCATGGAGGCGAATAGCCAAATGTTGTACTTTCCAGGATGGCGTGCTGGTCAGAGCCAGGGGCGCCACCCGCCCGAGAGCTATACCTAGATCTAGAAGGAGTTACCTAGCGCTAAAACCAAAAGGCTTAGGGTATGACTGGCGTCTCTAGGCGGCATAGAGACCGTCGAAATCAGTTGCGGATGCAGTGAGAGCTGTTGGCGACTGAGGAAGGCACCGGGCTCGCATGCACAGGCGAATGGTGCACTTTCCGCCGCGTAGAGCGAGTGGCATCTTCCCAGCATCGACTAGTAAGCTCTTAATGGGAAAAGGGCGGAAGGCACCGGTCACAAGACGAAGGCCGGTGTGGTGGATCGTGCCGACCTTCCGAAATAAACGCTTGGCTGCGGATGCATAAAACTCGCATCCTTAGTCGAGCCTCCACCGAACAAAGAATCGATAAGAAAGTAAGGCAGTAGCCGTATCAGCGCTCTAAGCGCTGAAAGTCATGGAAGGGAGAATATCCATGGCGCGGGTGCAAAAGACCCTAAGGCTGCGAATATGAGCCTTCCAGGTGAGGCGTCGGTCAAATACCCCATTAAGAAGCAAATTTGGGTTGACTTGAAACCGCGGATGGCGGCAAAAGTGCCCTCCATTAGTCGTGGCCCAAAAAAACCCGAAACTTGTTCGCTTTGGCATAGGGAGAGACTTGGTTCAATGCCTGTTGGAGTCAACGCTCCATCGTTGGAATCTAGGCCGCGCCAAAAGATTTTAAAAGGTCGTCCACGTAGAGCGTAGTGAGAATATCTTCCGGCAGCACAGAGGTGATGCCGTTGATGGTCAAGGCAAAGAGTGTGACAATGAGGACATTTCCCAGCGGGACAGCCTCTTTCTACTCCATTGGGCTGAAGAGGGCTCTCACCTCCCGTACGCGGAATCTTCGATCTCGCTTAAATTCAGATATCAACAGTGGGAGTCGTCCCCTCGCCTCCTTCGTGTGGAAAGTCTCCATGATACCGTATTGCCATGCGGTATCATAGGCCTTTTCCAGATCAAAAAACACCGTGGAGTAGTGCTGTCTACGATTAAAGGCCTCGCAGACGGCATTTTCAAGTGGGAGCAGAGCATCCGACGTGGAGGGGAACTTGTGGAAGCCGCACTGTGCAGAAGGGAGATGGCTTTCGCTTTCCAGGTAAAAGGCTAATCTAACATTTACTAATTTCTCCATAAACTTACAAACGCAAGAGGTTAGAGAGATCTCGCGGAAACAGCCTGAAGTAAAGTGATCTCTCCCCGGTTTGCGAAAGGTAAGCACAGTAGCGATTTGCCAGGAATCTGGCAGGAGACCCTCTACCCAGATCCTGTTGAACAAATCTATCAGATAGGCCATCCCTCGCTCACCCATGTGTTGAAGTATGGCATACGGGACATAGTCCGGACCGTGGGCTGTGTCCACGCACGATGCAAGAGCGGAACGTAACTCACTCATAGTAAACCTGTCGTTGAAGGCTTCTCCTCCTCTGGGAAGTAAACTCCAGTCCGCGGCCTTCCGCGACATCACGACGTGCATTGAAGGCTAAAGGAGCAGCATCTCGGCTAGAGAATGCGAAGAAAGCGGTCGCAACGGATTCCGCCACGGACGCGGTGTCCGAGATTGCGGTCCCATTCTCCTGAAGAACGGAAGGGGAGGCCGGTGAGAACTGGCACCGAATCATTTTGACTCTCTTCTACACCTTTGCTTAGAGATCTTTCAGTTAAGTGAAGACACGTATGCCCGCCAAGAAGAGCGGCGGGCGTGCTTCAAAATATACCGAAACCTAGCCATAGCCCGACGAAATTCAGCGGAAGTGAAATCGTTCGGGCCACGCTTATAGCGCATGTAGGCATAATGCTTCTATTTGAGGGCCGACAAACACGGGAGTGTTTGGCGTGCAAAACGGCCAGACGTTCTGTGAATCGTAGTTAGGCCCGCAGGGATAAGGCTACCGGAGAAGAAATTAACGACCTCAGCTACCGACCTAAACTCATCGACTGAGATAGAGAATTAAGTTATTTCCTGAAATGCAGGCGAACGCGCCCTCACCAAGCACCAACGAGGTGGGCTCTAGGGCGGCAGTTGCCCTGAAAATGATATTTGAATGGGAAAGTGATCACTACCTTGGAGGTCATAGACAACCCCTCAATCAAGATTAGGCTGTGCATCCGAAGAGCACAAAGATAGATCAAAGCAAGAAAATGAAGAGGTTCTCGCTCAATTTCCTCGATCAGATCGACAAAGACTTGTCCTCTGTGATGTATTGAGTAACGCCCCAGAGAGGATGTCTGCCGTTTAAATCTACAAGCAATAGAAAGGGCCTCGGCAACCATGCCATAATGCGGCGGAATTTCTTCGCGTTGAAGTCAGCTGCCAGTGGAATGTACGCAGAAATGAGAGTATACCTCCTATCCAGGTGAAGCTGCACAGCCACTGCCTGAAAGGAGGTATCTAAAGTGAAAGGAAGAACGGAGTCATCATGCGGGGTGTGAACCGCGCATCACCCAGCCCAGGCCCTCTGGTGGTGGTGGGGACGCAAAACCCCTATACCCCGGGAAGGCAGGCAGGGGGCACACACCTAGCATGGTCTCCTGCAGAAAAATAGCTAAAGAAGAACGGGACGAGACGAGCCACCGCAGCTCCTCCCAGGTGGCCCATAGTCCACGGCAATTCCATTGAAGAAATATGCCCTACAGGGCTAGCTCGGAGGAGACGCGCGGACCCTCTTCGAACAGAAAAAAACCACGGGAATGGCCGTACGCTTCCCGGAGGCAGAACCACGGGTGCTATTGGCCGGACTAAGCGCTGAAGTTGCTGCCACCTTCGAGGACTTATTGGGGGAGGTTTAGCTCGCCATGCAAGTCTTTTCTTCCCTCTGCCTTGATACCTTAGGCGAGCGTTGCGGATTCTGAGCCCTCGTTTCGAGAAGCCACCGTCTCCGAGCCACTCAGCCCACCACATGGCATGGGTGTAGGAGCCGAAGCTCTTTTCTTGCTTTCCTCCTTTCGAGGGACAGCTTTAGGAACCGCGGAAGATTGCCTGGCGACCAACTTCAGGGGTATTGCCTCCTGTGAGTCTAACGACTCGGTGGAGGCGCGTGGCCGTTGCGCCTTACGGGAAATGGGGAAGCTGGGGTAAGGGGGGAGCACTGGTTTTAGCCGGGGCTTGGTGTGAACCCTTTTTGCCGCCAGCTTTACCATGGGAGCGCCTGGTTTGTGTAGTACCCGCAGAAGGGCTCCGAATGGGCGCGTAAAGAGACGTGCTCTTTGTCCTGGATAGGCTAGCATCAGAGTGTGCCTTTCTAACCATTGAGACATAAAAAGTCCCAAGCAGAGCCCGGCGCGCCAGGACCAAGTCATAAACCTCGAGGAATCAGAGTCAATACTGGGCCTAAATGGCCAGGCTTTCTTGCTTAAGGAGATATGCACCACATTGCTTCGAAGAAGCTGGGTGCGTCTCTCTGTAATTGACACACTTAGCCACACACGATTTAGACTTATCATGTGCGGCCTTGGGGCAATTTACACAAAATTCGGGTCACCCTGACTTTGCACGTCTACATGAGCGATTTGTATGGCCTAAGCGGTGAAAGTAATAGCACTGCCGCGGCAGTGGCACAAATGCCTTCACGCGGTAGCGGTACGACCAACGGCACCGACTCAATGAGATTGTCACAGTCAAACGTGACGAAGAGTGTAGGGGTGGGTCTCGAAGCCCCTATCTGTTTTCTCATTACACGTTCGAACTTGACCGCCTCATGGCCGGCCAGCTGTCAGATGATATCCCTATGGAGTAGCCAACGAGTCCCCCCGCATAAACTACTCCTTTCACAAAGTTCTTGGTAAATTGCGGTGTCACACTCACCAGGGTGCCATTAAGTGTCCGAAGAGCACTTTGCCTGGCCGCCTCAGAGGGCTTCGCCGCATTTGCCAGAAGTGTTCCTTCCGAGAAACGGGTCACTTTCGCCTCGCTACCAATTACACTAGCTAAATCTCTCCTCTGATGGATCATGCTGCCCTTGGCCAACAAGCTGCCAACAATTGAGCGAATAACTAGGAAGCGTTTGAAGCCAGCGGGCTCGAAAACGCCAGATATATTTTGAATGAGGGGCTCCGATGTTATCGTTGCTCCGCCCTGCGCACTTTTCTACTTAGTCGGGGGCTACGCACCCGGGGAGGCAAAGGAGCCGAATATGCCGATCTTATCTTGTTCGCTTTCTGAAGCAGCAGACCCATCCGCCCCGAGTTGTTTTAGTCTTTTTTCGGTTCTTTTCCATTTTAGGAGAGGAGGGCGGGGAATTAACCCACTTCTCCCCTCCGCTGGCAGTAGCCACCAAGCAAGATGGACCGGTCTCATCTAGGTCCTTCTCCGAAATGAATAGGAAACTGGCAGTCGTAGGGGTACTGGTTGGAGGAGATCCCTCCCCTTCTTGTACTGCTTCAGAAACCCCCATCCGTTTGAGGAGGAGCTTGCATAGGGTCTGATTCGGGTTCGGTGCTTGGCACCGAGCCAGGATTCACTCCCATGGAAGGACCTACCGTCTGAGCTTGGGTTTCCTCAAAGACCATGTCCATCTCAGGGGGGGCCTCCAGTTGGCCATCCACCTCCCCCAGTACATCACAGGTCCAGTTAACAGAGCTGTCTCTAGTCACGTCGGCAAGGTTCAATATTCTTGCCAGCAGGTCTTTTTAGGAAAGCGACCGAAGGGGCTTGGCTTCCTTCTCCTCCCTAACGGGATTTGCCCTACCAAGCCGCTCTAATGTGGAGCGGTCGTCTATAGGCTGCCTGCTGGCTTTCTTGGCAGTCCCCTTGGAAAGAATGGGAGGACTGCGGCTTGGAAAAGGAGGTGCACTAGAGCACCTCCAGAGAAGAGGGTGTGAGAGGCAGTGCCCTACAGCGGTAGACGAAGGAGCTGAGTAAGCCTCCTCTCCGGTTAAAGAAATTTGGGGGGTCCCCTGTGCTAGCACCTAGGGGGGAAACCTCCATTTTTATGATGACCTGCCCGAGGGCGGCTCCGTCAATGGTAGAGGGGAATTTGAGGGTATATTTTTTATTTTGTTCATCATTAAGCATGGTCACCCTATATTTTATACGGGAAGCAATTTCTCATCACCCCTTGCAGTAGCACGCTCTGCAAGGGGTGTGTACAAGCCTAACAGAGCCAAGTGCCGCCATATAAGGCCACCCCTCTGGCCTGGTGACCTGGTAGCCCTTCAGCATGGCGGCACAACCTTGAGCACGAGGTAAAATTGATAGAGTGTGAAGAGAGAAGGAAACGGGATGTGAGGAAGGTATGGGTGGGGATAAAGCTTGTTTTTAAAAAACACCATCCCAACCTGGATCTCAGGGGTGAGGAAACCTTGTCCTCTCCCCCTCAGCCCCAAATCGGGAGGGTTGGCTGAGAAGAAGGTTAGCATCTACCCTGTTAAATTATAGGCTGACCAGAGAAAGTTGTTGGAGATGATGTATGAAAAGCGAGGTAACAGCGGGGAAACACAAGTGTCTGAAGGAAGAAGAATAGGCTAAGCTAGGGTCGGACGGTTATCGCTATCATGTTCTTACTGTACATATTCCAACGAAAGGATTTTGAGAAATATTTAAAATTATGGGAGAAAAGCTAATTTACTTAAATTTCCATTTAAAACTTACTTCTGTTTTAAACACGCGTAATTTTTCATTCATAATTATGTAAAATTTCTTTTTAGCGATTCAGTGTTTTAAAATAATTTCGAAAGAAAGTACATCAACCTTAGAAGTAAAACTTTAAAAATAACATTAAATATGTAAATATGTCTTTTACTTTATGAATAAATCTTTTATTCATTTTCAAAAAATTAACTTGCCAGTTTTCTTTTCGTGGAAAGTATTTAGTATTTAACGTATCTTGGGCCCGATGAAATTATTCAAAAATTATTGGGTCTCAGTAGAACTAATTTTCTCCTTATTTTTCTCTCTCTTCTTTTACAGAAGAATGTTATTAATCTAGCTTCTATAACTGGTAAAGGTCATCAAGAAAGACCTTCAGGAATACATGAATGTGGCATGGTTTGTTTCTCATTACTCTGCTTATCATAAAAAATATATCTCAAAAGAGTTCTTTTCTTTTTGACAGTGAGTTCCCGAACCATCTCGATTAACTGCCTCTTTTCTAAGTTTAAATCACATCTACTCCCTTACCAAAGTTTATAAGGCTTCTGCTTGTCCAAATATGCATTTAAGCAATTGAGGGTAAGCAGGATTAATATGTGAATATTCAAGAATCCTTCGTTCAGTCATGTTAACATAAATATTATTTGAAATAAAGAGAGTTGACTTTTCTTCTATTTCCTTAGCCTGACCAATTTAGATGAAGAAGATCACTCTAATTCCCATAGATGTCTCTAATCAATTTTATGTTCATCATCAAAATTGATTCAAGGAAGGGGCCAGAGATTCCAGTGAATTCTCAGCATTAAATTGAGCATAAAACCCCTTAAATGTCAGTTTGGGCTGTTGTAAATCCAAATTACTCCAGTACTTCTGCTTCAACTACCGGGGATTTAGATATATCCCCAGTTATTTCATTAATATTGACGTATTCGAAATAGAAGTAAATTGAATGTCTAAGGAAAACTACGTGAGGGTTTCATTTTAAGACTCTTCTTGTGGTGTCGCTCTTAAGGATAGATCTTCTGACAGAAGAACGCGAGTAAAGAACGCGAAAAGAAGAAAAAGGAATAAAAAGGTACAGTAAACGAATGGGCAATGGGAAAAAAAAGGCCCTGTGAATCACCCAAGCGTAAGTTCTTAAGAAAGAAACTCAGACCGTCATGTATAAAATCAGAATCAACTAATGCAAAAATTTTAATTGACATGGAAGAAACTGAAATTTATATCAGTTTAATTTAATCTAATTAAGTATAGAAGGATGAAATAAAAATTTAAAAATTCAGTCTGAGTTTTTGAAAAAGGTTTCATAACGAAAGTGAAGGAAGAGGAAGTAAGAAAGTTCGAAGGTACATCGACTAACAAAAATAGGAGACTATGTGGGAGTGGTTGGTCACGGGGCGCACAACTACGGTAAACTACTCGCTTCCTCTAATTCCTTGGTAAAGAACTGCAAAATAAAGAAGGCTGCGGAAAGCAGCTAAACAGAATCTGGTACCTCGAAAGATGTTAGCGACATTTTTTATTTTAATATTATATATCTTCTCTGGCGACAGCGTTCTAGGGCATAAGTCGCCGTACTCAAGCTAGCCGAAATCTAGGCTATATTAAAAACCAGATGAAAAAAAAGAAAAAACAAAAAATACCAACCAAAAGCAAAAGGGAAACAAACAAATTAAAAAAAAAAGAGCGAGATCCGTCGACGGGGAAAGGCCCGCCCTCCCCCACCGAAGAAGACCGCGATCCATTGTTGAATTTTAAATAACAGGAAGAAGGTCGGCCTCTTCCAAAAAGTCCACAGGTTGATGTGCACGAATCCATCCCGAGTACAAGGGAGAGGCGGTAGCGACCTAACGTATCCCGGCACCGGGAAAGGTATCGTGCCCGAAGATCACTCAGACTGAAACATTCGATAAAAGGTGCCTAGCAGTTTGGGGGCGACGCAGTCGTCAAAATAGGGCACTGGTGAGCACTCCATAAAATGGCGATGCGTCACATGAGTGTGCTCGATTCGGAGACAAAAGAAAGTGACCTGAAGCCATCGCGGCATTTGGGGATAGGTCCATGGGAATAGTCGAGGCGCAATGGCACGCAACTTTAAGTTCCCATCGACCGTCTCTCATCTTCTTTGCCAGGCAGCGCAAAGAGCTGCACGTATTCATGCCATGTCGTCGGTGGGAGAAAGAGCTAAACGCTGGTCCAATCACAGAGTCCTCGCGGACTCATTGGCGCCCTCATCGGCGCGCTCATTCCCCGAAGTTCCTACATGTCGAGGAAACCATCAGAAGATAATCACGACATCCGCCAAAACCGTTGGGTCACGGATATCGCGAACCAAGAGATTCTAATGCTATATGTGGGGGAATTCCACGTGGAATTTCTTTTCCAGCACGGAAGTGACGTCCATGCGTTAAACAAAATTCTAGGATTTGGTTAGGCTTAAATTGGTAAGCCTCCCTCCCCCATCCAAAATTGGTAGCCTCGTACCGCGTCTACCCAGGAACACCTTTTCACGGATTAGAAATCACTTGGGCGTTAAGGTTCGAGGCCATTCAAGATTAGCGCTGGCCAACTGCGGCGAGAGCCTCGGATATATAGGGCTCGAATTCCAGGTGGGAGATAAAGAGTTAAGGAGTCCCGCCAGGATCCAAGAAGCATTCTCACTAGTTCCAAGTCAGGTGCAAAACAACGTGGCGTAGTGACGGCTGAACTTTTCGTGTCGTTGAAATTTTTTTTTTTACAGAGCCCATCTGGCAACTGCCAACTTGGGCATAGGGCGCCGAAAAACATGACATTCTAGAACTAGGCTACTTTAAAATATTTTTTTTTTTAATTAAGGGGCTATCTGACGACAGCCGACTTAGGCAGTAGTCGCCGTAAACAAACAGCCTAGTTCTAGGCTACTTTAAAAATTAAACAGGAAACAATAAAAGGAAATAACAATAACAATAAAAAAGCAATAACAAAAACAACAACAACAATTAAACTGGGTTAAATAAAAGGGAGAACGCCAGCCTCCCCCAAAAAGTCAATAAGTCCACTAGTCATGGTGCACGCACTCGTCCCGAGTACAAGGGACAGGCGGTAGCGACCCCGCCCATCCCGGTACCGGGACAGGTATCAGGCGCGAAGATCACCCAGACTGGGACATTCGACAAGAATGTGCCGAACAGTCTGGGGGACGACGCAGTCGTTGCAATAGGGCGCAGGCGAGCGCTCCATCAAGTAGCGATGCGTCACACGAGTGTGTCCGATTCGAAGACGACAGAAAGCAACCTGAAGCCGCCGCGGCATTGGGGGATAGGTCCATGGGAACAGTCGCGGCGCAATGGCACGCAACTTTAAGTTCCCCTCGACCGTCTCCCATCTTCTTTGCCAAGCAGTCCGAAGAGCTGCCCGTATTTCCTGCCATGTAGTCAGAGTGAGGAAGAGCGAAACGCTGGTCCGGTCGCAGAGTCCTCGCGGACTCTTTGGCGCCCTCATCGGCGCGCTCATTCCCTGCAATTCCTACATGTCCAGGAACCCAGCAGAAGATAATCTCGACATCTGCCCGGCTCGCCAAAACCGTGACGTCACGGATTTCGCGAACCAGGGGATGCGGAGATTCCAATGCCCCAAGAGCACTCAGGGCGCTTTGTGAGTCGCTATAGATCACAATCCGGTCTCCGAACCGGGCACGTCGCGTAATCTCCCGTACCGAGTGGTGTATTGTCACCAGCTCGGCCGTGAAGACAGACGCAGCGCCTGGTAGAGCCCCGCTGACTTTAAACAGAGGGGATACGGCGTGGAAGCCGACCCCCTCTTGGGACTTGAAGCCATTCGTATACACTGGCACGGTACCAGCGTGACACGATGTGTGCTCCAAAAAGGTCGAACGCAATACTCCTAGCGCAGTACAAGCTTTGGGAGCAGAGGCGTGGCGACAAATAGCCAAATGTGGTACCCTCCAGGGTGGCGTCCTGGGCAGAACCAGGGGCGCCACCGGCCCGAGAGCTATATCTACCTCTCGAAGGAGTTTCCTGGCCCTAAACCCAAAGGGCTTAGGGTATGACTGGCGTCTCTCGGCGGCATAGGCACCATCGAGATCAGCTGCGGATGCAGTGAGAGCTGTTGGCGACTGAGGGAGGCGCCGGGCTCGCGCGTACAGGCGAGTGATGCACTGCACGCGGCGCAGAGCGAGTGGCATCTTCCCAGCATCGACCAACAGGCTCTCAATGGGGGAAGTGCGGAAGGCACCGGTCGCAAGGCGAAGGCCGGTGTGGTGGATCGAATCCACCTTCCACCTTGCGAAAGGCGAGCACAGTAGCGATTCGCCAGGAGTCTGGGAGAAGACCTTCCACCCAGATCCTGTTGAATAAATCTAACAGAAAGGCCATGCCTCGCTCACCCAGGTGTCGAAGCATGGCGTACGGGACATTGTCCGGACCATGGGCGATGTCCGCGCACGAAGCGAGAGCGGAACGCAACTCACTCACAGTAAACATGTCCTTGAAGGGTTCTCCGCCTCTGAAGGGAAAGTCCAGCCGGCGGCCTTCCGCGACATCACGACGTGCATTGAATGCTGGCGGAGCAGCATCACGGCTAGAGAATGCGGAAAAAGCGGTCGCTAAGGATTCCGCCACGGACGCGATGTCCGAGATTGCGGTCCCATTCTCCTGGAGAACGAGAGGGGGGTCCTGCGAGAACTTGCCCCGAATCCTTTTGACTCGCTTCCACACCTCAGCTAAAGGGGTCTTCCCGTTAAGTGAAGACACGTATGCTCGCCAAGAAGAGCGGCAGGCGTGCTTCGAAATATACCGGAACCTAGCCATAGCCCGACGAAATTCAGCGACAGTGAAATCGTTCGGGCGGCGCTTATAGCGCATGTAGGCATAACGCTTCTGTTTGAGGGCCGTCTCACACTCGGCCAACCACCATGGGAGTGGTCGGCGTGCAAAACGGCCAGACGTCCTAGGAATAGTAGTCAGGCCCACGGCGATGAGGTTGCCGGAGAAGAACTCAACGGCCTCATCTACCGACCTAAACTTCTCGACTGAGATAGAGAATTCAGTCATTTCCTGAAATGCAGGCCACCGCACCCGCGCCAAGCACCACCGAGGTGGTCTCTCAGGCGGCAGTTGCCCTGAAAATGTTATTTGAATGGGAAAGTGATCACTACCATGGAGGTCATCGACCACCCCCCAATCAAAATCAGGCTGTGCATCCGAAGAGCACAAAGATAGGTCAAGGAAAGAAAATGAAGCGGTTCTCGGACAGTGATGCGTAAACTCATCCACGTTTAGGACACCCATCTCAAGCTCTTCGATCAGATCGGCAAGGACTTTTCCCCTGGGATTTATGGTGTAATTTCCCCAGAGAGGATGCCTGCCGTTCAGATCTCCAAGCAAGAGATAGGGCCTCGGCAACCGTGCCACGACGTGGCAGAAGTCCCCCGCGTCGAAGTCAGCTGACGGTGAAATGTACGCAGAAATGATAGTATACCTCCTATCCAGGTGCAGCTGCACAGCCACTGCCGGAAAGGAGGTATCTAAAGAGAAAGGAAGAACGGAGACATCATGCCGGGTGTAAACCGCGCATCCCCCAGCCCGGCCATCCCGCGGTGGTGGGGTGACAAGACCCTTATACCCCGGAAGGGCAAGCAGGGGGCACGCGTCTAGCATGGTCTCCTGCAAAAAAATAGCTAACGGGGAACGGGACGAGGCGAGCCTCCGCAGCTCCTCCCAGTTGGCCCAAAGTCCACGGCAATTCCATTGAAGGAATATGCCCTCCAGGCCTAGCTTGGAGGAGACGCGGGGGCCCTCCTCGAATTGAAGACCCTCACGGGAATGGCCGTACGCTTCCCGGGGGCAGGACCCCGGGCGCTGTTGGCCGGACAAAGCGCTGGAGGCGCTGTCGCCTTTGAGGACTTATTGGGGGAGGTTGGGCTTTCCATGTGAGTCTTTTCCTCCCTCCGCCTCGAAACCTTAGGCGGGCGCTGCGGCTTTGGAGCTGGGGGGGCCTCTTTTCGAGGAACCACCGTCTCCGAGCCACCCGCTCCACCTCGGGGCGTGGGCGAAGGAGCCGAAGCTCCTTTGTTGCTGTCCTCCTTTCGGGGGACAGCTTTAGGAACCCCCGAAGATGGCCTAGCGACCATCTTCACGGGTGTTGCCTCCTGTGAGTCTAACGACTCAGTGGAGGCACGTGGCCGTTTCGCCTTGCGGGAACCGGTCACGCTGGGGGAAGAGGGGGGAGCCCTGGTTTTAGCTGGGGCTGGGTATGAACCTTTTTTGCCGCCAGCTTTACCAGGGGAGCGCCTGGGTTGTGTTGAGCCCGCAGAAGGGCTACAAATGAGCGCTGAATCAACCGTGCTCGTTGGCCTGGATGGGCCAATGGTAGAGGGTGCCTTTCTAACTATTAAGGCATATGACGTCCCAAGCAGAGCCGGGCGCGTTAGGGCCAAGTCCTTACCTCGCGGAATGAGAGTCTATCCTGGGCCTGAACGGCCAGGATTTCTTTCTCAAGGAGATATGCACCACATTGCTTCGAAGAAGCAGGGTGCGGCTCTCCGCAATTGACACACTTGACCACACACGATTTAGGCTTATCATGTGCGACCTTGGAGCAATTTACACTGACTTCGGGTGACCCCGAATTTGCACGTCTATATGAGCGATTCGTATGGCCGAAGCGGTGACAGTAATAGCACTGCCACGGCAGTGGCACGAATGCTTTCACGCGCTAGTGGTACCAACCGGCACGCGCCAACTCAGGGAGCTTGTCTAAGTCGAACTTGACGAAGAGTGTAGGGGTGGGTCTCGAGGACCCTCTCTGTTTTCTCATCACACGTTTGACTTTGACCGCCCCATGGTCGGCCAGCTCTAGGGTGATGTCCTCAATGGAGTAGTCAACGAGTTCCCTTGCATAACCACTCCTTTTACAAAGTTCATGGTAGAGTGCGGTGTCACACTCACTGGGGTGCCATGAAGTGTCCAAAGAGCACTTATCTTGGCCGCCTCGGCGCGATTCGCCGCATTCGCCAGAAGGCTGCCGTCCGAGAAACGGGTCACATTCGGCTCTCTACCAATTGCACTAGCTAATCCTCTCCTCTGATGGATCATTTTGTCCTTGGACAACATTGTGCTTTCAGTGGAGCGAATAACGAGGAAGCGCTTGAAGCCAGCAGGCTCGAAAACGCCAGGTAACCTCTGAATGAGGGGCTCCGATGTCATCGAGGCTCCGCCCTGTGCACTTTTGGTCTTTGTCATCGTCAGGAGCTCCGTACCCGGGGAAGCAGAGGGCCCAGATGTGCCGATCTTGGCTTGGTCACTTGCCAAAGTGGCAGCAGACCCATCCGTCCCCGTAGCCCCCACGGATTGAGAGGAGCCCCGAGTCTTCTTCGTCTTTTTGGTCCTTTTCTTTTTTGGAAAGGAGGGCGGGGAATGAACCCGCTTCTAACCCCCGCTGGTAGAAGCCCCTAGGCCAGATGGACCGGCCTCAGCCAGGTCCTTCTCCAAAATGGAGAAGGTCCTGGTGGTCGCAGGGGCATCATCCGGAGGAGATTCCTCCCCTCCTTGTACTGCCTGAGAATCTACAGCCGTTTGATGAGGACCTTGCATAGGGGCGGATTCGGGTTCGGTGCTTGGCGCCGAGCCCGGATTCACCCCCATGGAAGGCCCTACCTTCTGAGGCTGGTTTTTCTCAAGGACCATGTCTATCACAGGAGGGGCCTCCAGTTGGCCATCCCCTCCAAGGACATTGCAGGTCCCCTTGGCAGCGTCATAAGTCTTTAGTGGGGAGGCACAGGCCTTGACCCCGGCAAGTTTTAATATTTTTGCCAGCAGGTCTTTTGAGGGAAGCGACCGAAGGGGCCTGGCTTCCCTCTCCTCCCTAAGGGGGTTTGCCCTACCGAGCCGCTTGTACGAGGAGCGGTCGGCAATGGGCTTCCTGCTGGCTTTCTTGGCAGTCCCCTTAGAAAGCAAAGGAGGGACTGCCGCTGGAGATAGGGAGGTGCCCGAAAGCACCTCCAGAGAAGGGGGTGAGGGGGAGTCCCCTACACCCGTAGGCGTAGGAGAGGAGTAAGCCTCCTCTCCGGTTAGAGAGGTATGGAGGGTCCCCTGCGCAAGCACAGGGGGGGGGTACCTCCATCTTTTCTGTGGAGCTGCACGAGGGCGGCTCCGTTGTTTTAGGGGGAATTAAGGGGAGATGGTTTTTTTTTTCATCATTGGGCATGGTGACCCTCTTTGTTTTACGGGACGCAATCGCTCACCACCTCTTGCAGTAGCCCGCACTGCAAGAGGTGCTTACAGGCCCGGCAGAGCCAGGCACCGCCATTTGGGACCACCCCTCCCGCCTGGTGGCCTGGCAGTCCTTCGGCATGGCGGCTCCACCTTAGACACGGCGTAAAACAGATAGAATGTGAAGAGGAGAGGAAAAGGGATGTGAGGAAGGTATGGGTGGGGATGAAGCAGGTTGTTAAAAAAAACACATCCCGAGCCGGAGCTGAGGGGTTAGGGAACAATGTCCCCTCCCCCCTCAGCCCCCATCCGGGGTGGTTGGCTTGAGAAGAAGGTCAGCATTCTACCCTGTGAAATTAGAGGCTGACCAGAAAAAGTTGTGGGAGAGGTTGTATGAAAAGCGACGAGGTAGGGGAGAAATCGGGCTATCTGAAGGAAGAAAGAGAGGCTAAGCTGGGGCCGGACGGAGCTCTGGATTCCGTCAGCACGGCGCCTAGGATGGCAAATCACCTCGCCCCTTATGGTGCGTCCCAGGCAGAGCCGGGCGTGCCAAGACCATGTCATTAGCCTCACGAAATGAGAGTCGATCCTAGGCCTGAACGGCCAGGATTTCTTTCTCCTAGAAATATGCACCACATTGCTTCGAAGAAGCGTGGTGCGGCTCTCCGCAATTGAAACACTTGGCCACACACGATTTAGACATATCGTGTGCGGCCTTGGGGCAATTTACACATAATTTGGGTGACCCCGACTTTGCACTTCTACAAGAACGATTCTTATGGCCTTAGCGGTGACAGTAATAGCACCGCCGTGGCAGTAGCACGAATGCCTTCACGAGGTAGCGGTACCAACCGGCAAGCACCAACTCAGGGAGCTTGTCACAGTCGAACGTGCAAAAGAGTGTAGGGGTGGGTCTCGAGGCCCTTCTCTGTTTTCTCATCACACGTTCGAACTTGACCGCCCCATGGGCTGTCAGCTCTAAGGTGATGTCCTCAATGGAGTAGTCAACCAGTTCCCTCGCATAAACTACTCCTTTTACAAAGTTCATGGTAGAGTACGGCGTCACACTCATCGGGGTGCCATAAAGTGTCCGAGGAGCACCTATCTTGGCCGCCTCGTCGGGATTCACCGCATTCGCCAGAAGGCTTCCTTCCAAGAAACGGGTCACCTTCGGCTCTCTACCAATTTCCCCAGCTAATCCTCTTCTTTGATGGATCCTGTTGCCCTTGGCCAACATGCTTCCATCAGTTGAGCGAATAACGAGGAAGCCTTTAAAGCCAGAGGGCTCGAAAACACCAGGTAACCTCTGAATGAGGGGCCCCGATGTCATCCAGCCTCCGCCTTGTGCACTTTTGGTCTTTGGCATAGTCAGGGGCTCCGCACCCGGGGGGCAGAGGGGTCGGATGTTCCGAACTTGGCTTGGTCGCTTCCCAAAGTGGCAGCAGACACATCCGTCCACGCAGCCCCCTTGGATGGAGAGGAGCCCCGAGTATTCTCAGAGCCAGATCCTTCTCTGGAATGGAGAAGGTCTTGGTGGTCGCAGGGGCACAGGTTGGAGGAGATCCCTGCCCTCCCTGTACTGCTTCGGAGCCCTCAGCCGTTTGAGGAGGACCTAGCATAGGGGCGGATTCAGGTTCGGTGCTTGGCGCCGAGCCTGGATTCGCCCCCATGGAAGGCCCTACCGTCTGAGGCTGGTTTTCCTCAAGGACCAAGTCTATCACAGGAGGAGCCGCTAGTTGGTTATCCCCTTCCCGGACATTGCAGGACCCTTGGCAGCGTCACCAGTCTTATGTTGGGAGAAACAGCCCTTGACTCTGCTTTGATTGGAAGCGGTTCGCTATGGGCTTTCTTTGCAGTCCCCTTGGAAAGAAAAGGAAGGCCTGCCGCTGGAAGCAGGGAGGTGCCCAAAAGCACCTCCAGAGAAGAGGGTAAGGTGGAGTTCCCTACACTCGTAGGCGTAGGAGAGGAGTAAGCCTTCTCTCCGGTAAAAAAATATGGAGGGGCCCCTGCGCAAGCCCTGTGTGGGGGGGCACCTCCATTTTATTTGTGAAGCTGCTCGACGGCGGCTCCGTCGAGAAAACAGGGGAAGTTGAGGGTTTTTCGTTTTTTTGTTCATCAATGGGCATGGTGACCCAAAATTTTCTGCGGGACGCAATAGCACATCACCTCTCGTAATAGCCCGCACTTCAAGGGGTGATTACTGGCCCAGCAGAGCGAGAAGCCGCCATTTGGGACCACACCTCGCGCCTGGTGGCCTGGCAGTCCATCGGCATAGCGGCTCCACCTTAGACGCAACGTAAAACTGATAGATTGTGAAAAGGAAAGGAAAAAGGATGTGAGGAAGGTATGGGTGGGGAGGAAGCAGGTTGTTAAAAAAAAACATCACGAACCGGAGCTCAGGGTTTTGTGAACGTCGTCTTCTCCCCCCCAGCCCAGATCCGGGACGGTTGGCTTGAGAAGAAGGTCAGCATCTACCCTGTGAAATTAGAGGCTAACCAGAGAAAGTTGTGGGAGAGGTTGTATGAAAAGCGACGAAGTAGGGAAGATATACAGGCTATCTGAAGGAAGGAAAGGAGGCTAACCTGGAGCCGGGCGGAGCGCTGGATCTCCTCAGCAGTGCTGCCAGGTTGGCAAATCGCCGCGCCCCTTACGGGGTGGAAACAGCGTAAAAACAAAGATGGTGAAGTGAGAGAAAAAGGAGATGTGATAAAGTTATGGGTTGGGATAAAGCAAGTTCTTAAATCCCACCATCCCAAACCAGATATCCTGGGTTAGGGAACATTGTCACCTTTCCCCTCAGCCCCGATCAGGGATTGTTGGCTGAGAAGGAGGTCAGCATCTACCCTGTTAAATTAGAGGCTGACCTGAGAAAGTTGTGAAAGAGGTTGTATGAAAAGTAAGGTAACAGGGGGAAAACTCTTCCTCAAAGAGCACACTAATCTATATTTTAAAGAATCAAGAATTCTAAAATTGAATGATCTGTTTTTCAAACATCCTTATTCCTTTACAAAACAATAAATTGTTCCTATAATAACTATAATTGTAATGTGTTACAAACAGCTGATAATACCCATAATCACCATACTCGCAATAGAACAAAATTTATTTCACCCTTGTATTCAAAATCAAAATCACAATGTAGCTTTCTGTACAAATCTATCAAAATATGGAATGGCTTCGACGACAATATCAAATCCCAAACCAATTTAGCTCAATTCCAAAGAGCTCTTAAAAACAATATATTTCGGCTTATTAAATTTCTATTACAGTTTTTGTTATTGTGTAGTTATTTGTTACTGTACACTATTATACTGTGTACTATTACTCTGATTTACATATTATAAATATGTTATGATTTATATACGACTGTTGAATATTTAAACTACAAATCTTTGGAAATAATCACTAAAAATAAATTGTTCTTTAATTTATGTCTAAATTTAAATACTATAATTATTCGTTATTTGCAATCTCTACAATGATTAGGTTCTCAAAAGTATACTAGGTTGTTTATATTTTTTATAACAAAGACGTTCTCTGTTCGTAAACATGAAGGGATTTTTATTTTTGATTATGTTATGCTTATTTCGCTGTTAGTCTTAAGTTTGTCATTAAGATATAAAATGTAATATATTTATACTGTACATTGGATTAATATGGAATAAATAAATAAATGCAGAACTACAAGGTTCTACACGGGTAGGTAAAAAGTACGAAATGTCCAACTTGCTAATAAAACTCGCTCGTGAAATAGGTCTACAGGTGATACACGTTATAAAAGGGTGCATCTCCTATAGCAAGGTCACTTGGAAAGGCAGAGATATTTAAATATATAATGTATATTTTATATGGAAAACAAGTGTAAGGGCAAACACGGAACCCAGTTCACACGGCCCTTTATAACTTTAACAAACTAACAAGGTCGCCACAATATTTATTTAGAAGGAAAACCAAGTAGGTCGTGCCACTAGGCTATACTATGTAGGTTACGGTTGGTTACCAGGTGGGGCCTGGAGTATCAACAAGGGAAAGAGAGAAACAAGAAAATTCTAATCTTATAATTTAAGGAGAACTTCTTGATCATACGAGTAAATACAAAATCTATATTTAGAAAACACAAAAATAAGATTTCTAATAACTCAATGTCCTTTCCGGCCACCAACGACACAAGTCGTTATATAAAAAGGATGGACGATTACGAAGAACTCACGTCGTCTTAATTAAGGGAAAAACTATAGGCTTCACTCCTCGAGTAGGAGGTACACAAGGAATAACCCCCCCCCCTCCCCCGTCTTACGCCCTTTCCTACGATGCGGAGGGATAGTCGAGACTTATTCTGAGGCATAATAAGGGCGCAAGATGAAAGAACTATTCCAAAGTACCTGATGCTAGAGCAGTGGGGGACACCTTGAATGAGGGTAATCACACGCAGGATGAATCCACGGATGGCGACGGTGGAGGTGGTGATAGATCCGGGTGACGAGGAATTTCGAAGTTGGTACGGCCGAGGGACCGGCGTACCACACGGGGATAATCTTGAGTTGCACGAAAGGTAGGTGAGGGGAGGGGGGGAGAGCGAAAACGAGCTAACGGTTTTTAGACTTCCCAATTGAAGAACTGTCAACGTCCAAGATTAGTAGCACTCGTACAGCAGGTCAGCGTCAAACTAGTAGGAGATCAATCAAGGGTCCTCGCCGTACGGAATTGAACGGGTTCTTTTCTTTTCGAGAGAAGGAAGCGTCCTTTTATACGGGTGATTTGACGTAATAGCCTCATGCGCGCGCCACTTCTGTGGAATAATTAACGAGCGCGCGCACAGGGCGTCGACTAACGGGGTAGGGCTAGAGACGAGAAAATAACTTCAAATGGGCGCCAAACTTTGTCGCCCTTACAAAAAGTAAATATATAATGTATATTTTATGAAAACAAGCCTGTTACAAAATGTTACATGAGTGATGGCCCTCCTTGTTTCACCTTAGTGAAACAATAAGCCAAACAAGTGAAACTATAAGCCAGATTCTGGAAACTAGCTACCGTATAGGGTATACAGCATCAGGTATCATTATTTTTTGTCTTTTACCAGTAAGTTGTGTTCTTGCAACGACCAATATGTAAGGGAAAATTTTTGCTGCATTCATGGCTAAAATCATCAGTTAGATCTGCGAATATAGATCTTTTTCTCATCATAACTTTCTCTGCAGTTCTCTCTTTATAAACTCCTCTCTCTCGAGAAGGTACCCTTGTTAGTTTTCACTTTGAATTATAAAAAAATTGAGGAAGAAGTGTTGCTCAGAAGACCTGCATTCCATCCTTTATCTCCAATAACTAAATCAGTTGGCTACTAGTTCTCCGTCCCATGCATTTCCTCTTGACTCTACCGTTTTCTGATGAACCTATCTATAACATATCATACCATATACTTACTTTCGCCCTGATTATATAATAAAATACCATTGAGCACTTCAAATTAGCCACGATTATTCTATGAACCCATTCTTCTGTACAACGTCAGAACTCTAACCATCAAAAGAGTAGGATGATATCGTAAGTCCGAACCTACCCCAACATATTCAAATTGCAGCGGGTAAGCGTTTAGAAACGGGGTCTATCTTGTACTACAAAACTTATGTTTTTATTAGTAGTCTCGTGAATAATGAGTAACGAACAACTTCCTCCCAGCTGGATAGGGTGATGGAGCCTTATTTATGCCGTGAAGTGGAAAACGAGGTAATGGAGATCCAGGATGGGTGTGCATTTAAAGATCTGGCCTAGTTTCTTTCTGACAAGACTGAGAGAGCCCTTCTAAACACTATTTCAGAATATTCTCTCTTGTTCAAAGTATTGAACTCTTATAGCTCCTATATGTAATTTATGTAGTGCTGATTAGGATATGTAGAATATTGAAGAAAAATTCACTTTTCGAAGAAGATTGAAGGGCAAAAGATAACAGTTTGAATAAAGATCCATAATGAGAGCGATCGATCGAATTATAAGTGAGCCAGCATAAAGGAAACACATTGGGGCTGGTCTCTTTAACGCAAAAATTGTGTAAAACACAGTATGTGTGATTACATTGAAAGTTATAGTTCATACCATCAAGCGAAAGCTACATTGATGAGGATTTATAATTTTATATCTTTGGAAAGTGTAGATTATCAAATAGAAATATTATTCCAGAGTAGAGCATTTAAATAAGCACAAGTTATTGAAATTCTGAATTGTTTGGCTTAACTCTCATTATTTTTAAGACCCTTTTATGGATTTGCTTTAAAGTGCTTGAATTCTTGTGTACTAAACATTTAAGAAATTTCCAGTGTCTTTAACTTTGTGATTGCTTCTCTAGTTACATTCATACTTTTCACCTATTGTGACCTCTGAGCCTACAACGATGTACCTATTTGACGGAAAACTAGTGCCTTCATGGTGATTGTTTAACTACTATTATTCTATGTTGGTAAACTCTAATAAATAATACTTTGGCAACCTTATTACGAAACTAGAAGTAATTGTTAACCAAAACTAGTTATCAGGTCACTATGACACCAGCTTTTGATGAATATGGATAGCAATCCATTCTTATCTTTCTAATTCCGAATAACTAATACTTTGTTATAAATCTGAATTAAGTGCAGCTTATGAGATAACAATTTTACATTAATGTATTCTATCATACATGAGAATATTTGAGTTAATAACACTAGGCAACAAATTTTAACTTTTTGTTTGTTACAGACATGTTAAAAAGTGTTTCTAATTAGTTCGAGGGCGCTGAATCCGAATTTGAAAACCCAAATTCTCTATGACGTCTTTATTTTGTGTAATGACCCCCCATCCCCTTTCGCTATATGTTCGGAATAATAATTATAAAAAACTTTTTATTTTGTAATTTTTTAATTTATAGGCACAAATATTTTAAAAGTGGGGTAACTTCCTTCTTTATTCTTGCTTAGGACAGACAGTGTACATCCCAATTTATAAAAAAGATTTTATTGTATTGATTAAGTTTCTTATGCGATGTAGGAGAATAGCATAATGCTCCCAAGTTTTGCTTACCTACCTTCCGAGGGCCGCTAATCAACCCATTCCCTTCCGGCACAATATCTGGTGGTCTTCAGACGAAAGAAACCGCCGGCCATTTCAGCTAATCACCGAGTTCCTTCCGGGACTGTTTATCGATTAATGGGAGCCCATCTTCGCTTTTGATAGTTGCTGAGAGTTTATAAAGGACGAAATGGAGTAGCTTGCCATCTAATCTACTTCCGGCGCCCTGAGAACCTCTCCAGAATTTCGAGTATTAAAGATGAATTCTTTTAACCCTCAGTAGTAGAGCTTGCACAGCGTCTGGCTGGGTAGGAATCGCCATCTTTCGGTGTAGTGGTAATTCGTCGAAGCATCAAGTCTTCAGAGAGGAGATCGGTCCTAGTTAGGGAGGCTCCTTACCCTGTTGGTCTGCAAGGCAGTGCGGACCCAAGCTCGTACTCACGTGTAAGAGCCGAAGCAACAAATAGCCTCACTCTGGTTCCCTAATTCCCCCAAAAATACATCTCAGCTTTTCTCCGTGACCCTACGTGTCGGTAGGTTACTTCTGCCTCTCCCCCTCACAGAGGCACCCAATAATCCTCAGAGTTCACGAGCGTGGGGCCCTCTGTAACAAAAAGCTCCCGTCACCGCCTTCTTCCATCAAGAATCGAGACGGAAGGGTGGGATCAGGTCGGTCCCTGGAGAAACTACCTCATCGTCTCCCCCCCTTACCTCATCACCTTCACTCACCAGCGCCGCCTGAACATCAGGTTCCAAGGTAACCCTTCCCTTTCACTTTTCCCGACTTCACCGCGAAGTTTACCAGCATTACAAGTGTATAGAGATTTGTATGGTGTAAAGTAGTAAATTTCAAGCCAAGTGAGATATCCGAGATTCACTTATTAATTTATCTCTTAAAGCACATTATTTGTATATATTATATTTTCTTGTTTAGTGTTCATTAAAACTTTATTTTCATTTTGTTGTGTATCTAACTTTCTTTGGGTCGCTTGCTGGCAAAGTTCATTCCAATCCCTCCGTAGCCAACCTCTAAGCACTCTGAGTCAATAAACCCATTCAGGACACGGGCCGAACGAAGTATAGAGAGTAGTACGACGACCCCTCCGCATTCGGGATAATAGGATATATATATATATATATATATATATATATATATATATATATATATATATATATATATATATATATATATATATATATATATATATATATATATATATATATATATATATATATATATATATATATATATATATATATATATATATATATATATATATATATATAAGAGTTGAAGAAAACTCCAACCACCCCTCGGCCTATTCCTCGACATGCACTTAATGTTTAAAGAAAGTTTGCTATAGCCTTCTCTTTCTTCTTTTGTGAGACATCAGAGTTGGTTTCTCTAAAGACGAACAATAATCCCCCATCATATTTGGATTGAATTTTCCTTGGTACCTCGTCTCCATAGCCAAAGTTTTTGATGAAAACGTTCACGATGTTCCTTACTACCCCCCCCCCCTAGATTTTTAGGAAAGAAATCGAGATGGGAATGCAGAAAATGTATTTTAACTGACATTCTACGTCCTATGTTTGCATAAGCTTTCAGTATATTGTTTACTATTTTTCGATAATTTGGAGATTTAAAATTGCCGAAAAAGTTTTCAGTAACTTCCACAAAGGATGTCCATGCTTTGCGTTCCTTTTCATTAAGACACAAAGTGAAGGAATCATTGGAAACGATCTTGCCAATTTGTTGTCCTGTGAAAACTCCAACTTCTATTTTGCATCACTTAATGATCCTTTCAATTTTTTATTAAAATATTGAAAGCCTTCACTTCTTTGATCCAACCCTTTACAAAATCTTTCATTAACACTAATTTAATGTGAACAGGTTGAAGATGAACCTTTTGGGGATCTACTAGAGCATCATGCTTAACATTATTGTGGGCAAGGCAATATTGCAAGAACCAAACACAGCGTCAACAGCTACGTGCCATATGGGCCGGTAATTTAACACCGCTGCCCCTTTTGTCCCGTTCCTACAACAATCGCGATATCCCTCGCAAGGAAACCTTATAATCAACAGAATTCGTAGCCCGTTAGTATAAACAAAGGAGGGTGGTATAGCCTTTCGAATGAAAATCTATGAACAGGCTCACTGTCCCCTTCAATTGTTTAGGTCTAGTTTGGCCATATGGAAGAAATTTCATTTTCTTCGACGAAAACAAGAATAGACCATTAGGGCTAAGGGTCACCACGCTGAAAAGTGGTGCCCTAGGAAATAGGCTTAAACATGGGCACTTATCTCCTTTACCGTCCCCCCGTAAGGGGCGCGGCGATTTGCCATCCTGGCCGCCGTGCTGACGGGACTCAGCACCCCATCCGGCCACAGCTTAGCCTCTCTTCCTTCCTTCAAAACAAAACACTTGTTTCCTCTCGTTTCACACAACCTCTCCCACAACTTTCTCTGGTCAGCCTCTAATTTCACAGGGTAGATGCTGACCTTCCTTTCAGCCAACCGTCCCGCATCGGGGCTGAGGGGGTAGGGGACAATGTTCCCTAACCCCTGAGCTCCGGTCTGGGGTGGCTGGTTTATAACAACCTGCTTCATCCCCACCCATACCTTCCTCACATCCCTTTTCCTCTCCTCTTCACAATCTATATATTTTACGCCGTGTTCAAGGTGAAGCCGCCATGCCGATGGACTGCCAGGCCACCAGGCGGGAGGGGTGGTCCCAAATGGCGGCGCCTGGCTCTGCCGGGCTTGTAAGCACCTCTCGCAGTGCGGGCTACTGCGAGAGGTGTGCGCTATTGCATTCCGTGTTAAAAAAGGGTCACCATGCCCAATGATTAAGATCAAACAAAAAACCCCAACCCCCAACGTCCCCAAGAACAACGGAGCCGCCCGCGGGAAGTTCCAGCCAAAAAATGGAGGTCCCCCTCCCCTGTGCTTGCACAGGGGACCCTCCATATTTCTCTAACGGGAGAGGAGGCTTACTCCTCTCCTTCGCCTACGGGTGCAGGGGACTCCCTTTCACCCCCTTCTCTGGAGGTGCTTTCGGGCACCTCCCTATTTCAAGCGGCAGTCCCTCCTTTTCTTTCTAAGGGGACTGCCAAGAAAGCCAGCAGGAAGCCCATTGCCGACCGCTCCCCATTGAAAGCAGCTCGGTAGGGCAAACCCCCTTAGGGGGAAGAGGGAAGCCAGGCTCCTTCGGTCGCTTCCCTCAAAAGACCTGCTGGCAAGGATATTAAACCTTTCCGGGGTTAAGGCTTGTGCAACCCCACAAATGACTCTTGACGCTGCCCAGGGGACCTGCGATGTCCTGGGAGGGGATGGCCAACTGGAGGCCCCTCCAGTGATAGACATGGTCCTTGAGGAGCCCCAGCCTCAGACGGTAGGGCCTTCCATGGAGGGGAATACGGGCTCGGAGCCAAGCACCGAACCCGAGTCCGCCCCTATGCAAGGTCCCCCTCAAACGGCTGAGGGCTCCGAGGCAATACAAGGAGGGGAGGGATCTCCTCCGACAGGTGCCCCCACGACTACCAGGACCTTCTCCATTTCGGAGAGGGACCTGGCTGAGGCCGGCCCATCTGGCATGAGGGCTTCTGCCGGCGGAGGTGAGAAGCGGGTTCATTCCCCGCCCTCCTCTCCAAAAAAGAAAAAGACTAGAAAGACAAAGAAGACTCGGGGCTCCTCTCCATCCGCGTTGGCTGCGGGGATGGATAGGTCTGCTGCCACTTTGGTAGGTGACACGGCCAAGATCGGCACATCCAGCCTCTCTACCCCCCCGTGTGCGGAGCCCCTGACTAAGACCAAGAGTGCACAGGGAGGAGCCTCGATGACATCGGGGCCCCTCATTCAGAGGTTACCTGGCGTTTTCGAGCCCGCTAGCTTTAAACGCTTCCTCGTTATTCGCTCCACTGATGGCACCATGTTGTCCAAGGGCAAAATGATCCATCAGAGGAGAGGATTAGCTAGTGCAATTGGTTGAGAGCCGAAGGTGACCCGTTTCTCGGACGGCAGCCTTCTGGCGAATGCGGCGAATCCCGCCGAGGCGGCCAAGATAAGTGCTCTTTGGACACTTCATGGCACCCCGGTGAGTGTGCTGCCGCACTCTACCATGAACTTTGTAAAAGGAGTAGTTTATGCGAGGGAACTCGTTTTCTACTCCATTGAGGACATCACCCTAGAGCTGGCCGACCATGGGGCGGTCAAAGTCGAACGTGTGATGAGAAAACAGAGAGGGGCCTTGAGACCCACCCATACACTCTTTGTCACGTTCGACTGTGATAAGCTCCCTGAGTCGGTGCGTGCCGGTTGGGCCTGCTACCGCGTGAAGGCATACGTGCCACTTCCATGGCGGTGCTATTACTGTCACCGCTTCGGCTATACGAATCGCTCATGTAGACGTGCAAATTCGGGGTCACCCGAAGTATGTGTAAATTGCTCCAAGGTCGCACACGATAAGTCCAAATTGTGTGTGTCCACGTGTGTCAATTGCGGAGAGCCGCACCGTGCTTCTTCGAAGCAATGTGGTGCATATCTCCTGGAGAAAGAAATCCTGGCCGTTCAGGCCCAGGATAGACTCTCATTCCGCGAGGCTAAGGACTTGGTCCTGGCGCGCCCAGCTCTGCCTGGGACGTCATATGCCTCAGTAGCTAGAAAGGCACCCTCTGCTCCTGGCCCATCCACGCCAAAGAGCACGGTTGTTTCCGCGCCCATTCGGAGCCCTTCTGCGGTCTCTACCCAACCCGGGCGCTCCCCTGGTAAAGCTGGCGGCAAAAAGGGTTCATACCCAGCCCCGCTAAAACCAAGGCTCCCCCCTCTTCCCCCAGCGTGACCGTTTCCCGCAAGGCGAAATGGCCACGCGCCTCCACCGAGTCGTTAGACTAACAGGAGGTAACACCCCTGAAGATGGTCGCTAGGCCATCTTCGGGGGTTCCTAGAGCTGTCCCCCGAAAGGAGGACAGCAACAAAGGAGTTTCGGCTCCTTCGCCCACGCCCCGAGGTGGAGCGAGTGGCTCAGAGAGGGTGGTTCCTTGAAAAGAAGGCCCCTTGCCTCCGAAGCCGCAGCGCCCGCCTAAGGTTTCGAGGTGGAGGGAGGAAAAGACTCGCATGGCGAGCCCAACCTCCCCCAATAAGTCCTCACAGGCGACAGCGCCTCCAGCACTTTGTCCGGCCAACAGCGCCCGGAGTTCTGCCACCGGGAAGCGTACGGCCATTCCCGTGAGGGTCTTCAGTTCGAGGAGGGCCCCCGCGTCTCCTCCGAGCTAGGCCAGGAGGGCATATTCCTTCAATGGAATTGCCGTGGACTCCGGGCCAACTGGGAGGAGCTGCGGAGGCTCGTTTCGACCCGCTCCCCGTTAGCTATTTTTTTGCCGGAAACCATGCTAGGCGCGTGCCCCCTGCCCACCCTCCCGGGGTACAAGGGTCTTGCGACCCCAACACCGCGGGATGGCCGGCCTGGGGGATGCACGGTTTACACCCGGCATGATGTCTCCGTTCTTCCTTTCTCTTTAGATACCTCCTTTCAGGCAGTGGCTGTGCAGCTGCACCTGGATAGGAGGTATACTATCATTTCTGCGTATATTCCACCGTCAGCTGAATTCGACGCGGGGGACTTCCGCCGCGTCGTGGCACGGTTGCCGAGGCCCTATCAGTTGCTTGGAGATCTGAACGGCAGCCATCTTTTCTTGGGAGATTACTCCATAAATCCCAGAGGACAAGTCCTTGCCGATCTGATCGAAGAGCTTGAGATGGGTGTCCTAAACGTGGATGAGTTTACGCATCACTGTCCGAGAACCGTTTCATTTTCTTGCCTTGACCTATCTTTGTGCTCTTCGGATGCACAGCCTGATTTTGATTGGGGGGTGGTCGATGACCTCCATGGTAGTGATCACTTTCCCATTCAAATATCATTTTCAGGGCAACTGCCGCCTGAGACCCCACTTCGGTGGTGCTTGGCGCGGGCGCAGGGGCCTGCATTTCAGGAAATGACTGAATTCTCTATCTCAGTCGAGGAGTTTAGGTCGGTAGATGAGGCCGTTGAGTTCTTCTCCGGCAACCTTATCGCCGTGGGCCTGACTACTATTCCTAGGACGTCTGGCTGTTTTGCACGCCGACCACTCCCATGGTGGTCGGCCGAGTGTGAGACGGCCCTCAAACAGAAGCGTTATGCCTACATGCGCTATAAGCGCCGCCCGAACGATTTCACTGTCGCTGAATTTCGTCGTGCTAGCGCTAGGTTCCGGTATATTTCGAAGCACGCCCTCCGCTCTTCTTGGCGGGCATACGTGTCTTCACTTAACGGGAACACCCCTTTAGCTGAGGTGTGCTAGCGAGTCAAAAGGATTTGGGGCAAGTTCTCGCAGGACCCACCTCCCGTTCTCCACGAGAATGGGACCGCAATCTCGGACCCCACGTGCGTGGCGGAATCCTTCGCGACCGCTTTTTCTGCATTCTCTAGCCGTGATGCTGCTCCGCCAGCATTCAATGCACGTCGTGATGTCGCGGAAGGCCGCCGGCTGGACTTTACCTACAGAGGGGGAGAACCCTTTAACGACAAGTTTACTGTAAGCGAGTTGCGTTCCGCTCTCGCTTCGTGCGTGGACACCGCCCACGGTCTGGACCATGTCCCGTACGCCATGCTTCGACATCTAGGTGAGCGGGGCCTGGCCTTTCTGTTAAATCTGTTCAACAGGATCTGGGTAGAAGGTCTTCTCCCAGACTCCTGGCGAATCGCTACTGTGCTTGCCTTTCGCAAACCAGGGAGAGATCACTCTAATCCGACCGATTTTCGCCCAATCTCTCTAACCTCTTGCGTGTGCAAGTTAAAGGAGAAATTGGTAAATGTTAGATTAGCCTTTTTCCTGGACAGCGGAGGCCATCTGTCTCCGCACAGTGCGGCTTCCGCTAGTTCCACTCCACGTCGGATGCTCTGCTTCGACTGGAAAATGCCGTCTGCGAGGCTTTCCTTCGTAGACAGCACTACGCCACGGTGTTTTTCGATCTGGATAAGGCCTATGATACCGCATGGCGATACGGTATCATGGAGACTCTCCACACGATGGGGGCGAGGGGACGCCTCCCAATTTTTATATCTGAATTTTTGCGAGATCGTCGATTTCGCGTACGGGTGGGGGGAGCCCTCTCCGGCCCAAAGGAGCAGGAAGAGGGTGTCCCGCAGGGAAGTGTCCTCAGTGTCACACTCTTTGCCCTGAGCATCAACGGCATCACCTCGGTGCTTCCGGAAGATGTTCTCGCTACGCTCTACGTGGACGACCTTTCGATCTCTTTTGGCGCGGCCCAGATGCCAAGTCTGGAGCGTCGACTCCACAGGCATTGAACCGCGTCTCTCGCTATGCCGAAGCGCACAGGTTTAAGTTTTCTTTGGCCAAGACTAAGGTGGTGCACTTCTGCCGCCATCCACGGCTTCACCCCGACCCAGATTTGTTTCTTAATGGGGTGCGCCTGGATGTGGTTGAGTCGCACCGTTTCCTTGGTCTTGTATTCGACCGACGCCTCACCTGGGAGGCTCATATTCGCAGCCTTAGGGTCTCTTGTACCCGCGCCATGGACATTCTCCGTTCCGTGACGTTCAGCGCTTGGGGCGCTGATAGGGCTACTGCCCTACTTTTTTATCGATCCTTTGTTCGTTCGAAGCTCGACTACGGATGCGAGTTTTATGCATCCGCAGCCGAGCGTTTATTGCGGAAGGTGGATTCGATCCACCACACCGGCCTTCGCCTTGCGACCGGTGCCTTCCACACTTCCCTCATTGAGAGCCTGTAAGTCGATGCTGGGGAGATGCCACTCGCTCTGCGCCGAGTGCAGTGTATCACTTGACTGTACGCGCGAGCCCGGCGCCTCCCTCAGTCGCCAACAGCTCTCACTGCATCCGCAGCTGATCTCGATGGTGCCTATGCCGTCGAGAGACGCCAGTCATACCCTAAGCCTTTTGGGTTTAGGGCCAGGAAACTCCTTCGAGAGGTAGATATCGCTCTCGGGCCGGTGGCGCCCCTGGTTTTGCCCAGGACGCCACCCTGGAGGGTACCATTTTTGGCTATTTGTCGCCACGCCTCTGCTCACAAAGCTTGTACTGCGCCGGGAGTATGGCGTTCGACCTTTTTGGAGCACACATCGTGTCACGCTGGAACCGTGCCAGTGTATACGGATGGCTCCAAGTTCCAAGAGGGGGTCGGCTTCCACGCCGTATCCCCTCTGTTTGAAGTCAGCGGGGCTCTACCAGGCGCTGCATCTGTCTTCATGGCCGAGCTGGTGGCAATACACCACTCGGTACGCGAGATTACGGTACGTGCCCGGTTCGGATACCGGATTGTGATCTATAGCGACTTACAAAGCGCCCTGATTGCTCTCAGGGCATTGGAATCTCCGCATCCCCTGGTTCGCGATATCCGTGACGCCACGGTTTTGGCGAGCCGGGCAGATGTCGAGATTATCTTCTGCTGGGTTCCTGGACATGTAGGAATTGCGGGGAATGAGCGCGCCGATGAGGGTGCCAAAGTGTCCGCGAGGACTCTGCGACCGGACCAGCGTTTCGCTCTTCCTCACACCAACTACATGGCAGGAATATGGGCAGCTCTTCGGACTGCTTGGCAAAGAAGATGGGAGACGGTCGAAGGGGACTTAAAGTTGCGTGCCATTGCGCCGCGACTGTTCCCATGGATCTATCCCCCAATGCCGCGGCGGCTTCAGGTTGCTTTATGTTTTCTTCGATTCGGACACACTCGTGTGACGCATCGCTACTTGATGGAGAGCTCGCATTCCATCTATTGCAACGACTGCGTCGTCCCCCAGACTGTTCGGCATATTCTTGTCGAATGTCCCAGTCTGGGTGATCTTCGCGCACGGTACCTGTCTCGGTACCGGGATAGGCGGGGTCACTACCCATTGTCCCTTGTACTCGGGACGAGTGCGTGCACCATGACTGGTGGACTTATTGACTTTTGGGGGGCGGCCGGCCTTCTCCCTTTCATTTAACCCGGTTTTATTGTTGTTGTTGTTTTTGTTATCGTTTTTGTTATTGCTTTGTTATTGTTATTTCTTTTTATTTTTGTTTCCTGTTGAATTATTTTGAAGTAGCCTAGAACTAGGCTGTTTGTTTACGGCAACTTATGCCTAAGTCGGCAGTCGCCAGATAGCCCCTTAATCAAAAAAAAAAAAAAAAAAATCTCCTTCACCCTCCCCTGACGGGATAATTAAGGTATTTATATGTCGATCTGGAGAAAAGAATGGAGAATCGAGTTAGCGATCGAGAGAAGACGAGTACCGGCGTCAGTCCGGGCATTAAAGTGTAACCGAGCGGGAGTTAAGAAAAGAATAAATTTCTCTCGAGGCTAGTCCTTTTGGTCACATCGAAGAGTAGAACATCGGTATCGAGAATCACTCTCATTCCCCTCTCGTCAGAGAAACCCCCTATCTCAGTTTTCGAATAAAACCAGAGATATTCCTCACCATTGTGGATTACCAAAGTGACGTTCCACTCGAGAAAGGATAGCCTCTTGGTCATCTCTCATCATCGAGAAGGCCCAGAAGTGTAACACACAGATTGTAATAATCATACATTTACTGTACCCTCGCTTAGATCGTCAAGTCAAGAAGCATCGACTCGCTCTTCCTTACTCACCTCGAAGTCAGCTATTTTCTCCAGTCATCCTCTCGTCTGCGACACACTCACCTTGCCTTGCATCGACTCCCTCTCCAACTCAACGAGATTCTCGGTCAAGGTCATTCCCCGTCTGCCACCACTTTTTTTAAAGGTAAAAGGATTCACAATTAATTATGTTCTTTAATTAACATTCCGTACTAAAGTGAATTTTTGCGTCAACCATCGCGTAGTACTCATTGGAGTATTAATTTTTATTTAGATCCTCTTATTATATCCTTAGTAGATTTAAAGTTTATAATATTTCATATTTTATGTAATTAAAAGTATATATTTTTGCTCTAGTAATTTATTTAAATACTCGAAACGCTGCACATGGCAATAGATATATAATATTACGAGTCCTCCCTGGTTAAACAATCAAATCAAAAGATAAAAGATAAATAGTAATATAGCACTCTTAGAGAAAAAAGGAATGTAGTTATTCACTTCTGGAACAAATGTACATGCATACTCGGCCGTATACCACGAGAATTATGTTTGCCAACGATATATTCTTCTCTGGTTGGCCATTCTCGCTTTTTATAGTGATTTTTATCTTCTCTGCTATCTCATAGACATATAAAGCCCATGTATTTTGTATAACCCAACTGTAACCCAGGAAGAAATGATGGGCAATTTGGTTGAACAATTTTTGATTTGTTTTTCTTTGAAAATCCAGCCACATTTCTTAAGCAGAAATAACACCATTAAAGTGATTTGAAGGCTCACACCATATCATGGAAACAGCAAATGGCATTGCCTTCCTTTTCCCATTTAACCAAGCTGTCAACATTGTGTTACACTGCGTGCAGCAAATATTAGGGGCCCAATCTTTATCCTGGTCCCCTACTTTGCATCCAAATAAAATATCTGTAGGTGTCCTTCATCGTTACTGCTGTTTTTTTATTATTTCGTTGTCCCACTTTCGTGAATTTCCCACACACATAACAAAATATGTTGGGGCTGTTTACGCATCTGCGTCTAGAACTTGAAGCCATGACAAGATTGCAAATACTAACTTGAGCAAGTAAACTATACACAATGTGAGATCCTTATCATAAGGTTCTTATCAGAGCAAGAATTTGATAAACGTGTTATCTTCTTTACCAGTTACCAGTTATCAGTAGATGAAAATTTATCACAAATAAGTATGTATTAATCTGAAAATCTAAAAAATTTGAAAAAAAACAGCAATTAGAATTTAATTATATTTGAGCTTCAATATAGTCTACTTTATATATATTAAAAATGTTAATATATATTAAATATATATATTATTTATTAATATATATATATATATTAATTATATATATTAAATATATTAAAAATTGCATATAATTAAAATATTGGGCAAAAGTGTGAAATGGATGAAAAGGGAAATTCAAATTACACAAAAAACTACACGTGATAGGCAAATTCTAGAGACAAATTTGTAATCAGCGCCTAAAAATCATCTAGAATCACCTACTTTTTGCCTTGTAACAAAAAAACGTGTTACACAGTGTAATCAGAACATTTTATAAGATACAATCATGTTTCTTAGCTTTCTGATTATAATATTGTTGTAAAATCTATTGAGAACACTTTTTTTTATTAAGTAGTTTAAACCACTTCAATTTCGTCAATGAAGTAATAATAACTTTTAATTTCAGTAAGGTGTAAATTATGATCCTACCAGATCTCGCACTTTCTAATTTAGTTAAACGCACCATAGAGCTCGTCCGTGGGGATATAAGACTCCACATTTTTTATTTTTATGGTTACGGGGGGACTTACCACTTGAAACATCCTCTTCTCTAGCGTAGTCTGTAAATAATACTCGCTGCACAGCGACCTAACTCTGATTAGTGCATGTTGACTTTCTGCTAGCCAGTTTTTGACAATATTTAGACTCGCGAAATTTTAGGACTTCTTGGTGAGGATAAAACCAAACTGAGTCCATTTAAATTTCATTGATAGTCACCGAGGGAATTTAGTTACAGATCACCATAATGTTGCTTGTGTATCTAAAAAGTCTCAAATCTAAAAAAAAATATTTTTATATATTCAATTAGGGCACAGTTTCAGGAGAAATCCTTGCGTTTATATTTAATTTTAATTTTTATCTGACGACTGATTTCAAGGAAATAAGGCGTCGTAATTCAAATTTCAGGCTAGTGTTAGGGTTCTCTCAAATTCACAAACGCACCAAACAAATAAAAAAAATAAAAACAAAACAAGAAACAAAAAAGAAAGGACGCACGCTATACTGATGGGGGAGGCCCGCCTCCCACATGCGTAAAAACAAACTACCAACAGCAAAGGAAGTCAAATTAAATGAAGGTTATCCTCTTCTAAAAAGTCAGATAATTGTCAAGTCTGTGTGCAGGAACTCGTCGAGTTTTAAGCGTCAAACGATAGCCACACCTCTCGTTCTTGTAAGAGGAAAGGACACGTTTGCGTAAATCACCTAGACTTGGAAATACAACAAGAATGTGCAGAACAGAAGACGAGGATATCGCAGTCATCCCATAGAGTCTCAGAGGAACACTCCATCTAATGGCGGTGGATCGCATGAGTGTACGCAATTTGAAAACGACAAAAGCTACCTGGAGCCATGGTAGTATTGAGGGTGTTCTATGGGAACAGTCGCGAAGCGAAATTACGCAACTTTATGTTCTACTCGGCATTTCTCCCCTTCATTTATCTTGGCAGCATGGAGGGCTACTCTGATTCATACCTGGTAGTCGCTGTGAGGAAGATAGAAATGCTAGTCTGGTCACCCACTGATCACAGATTCTTTGCCGGGAATTGCCCATTCCTGGCAATTCCCACATATCCAGGAACCCAGCAAAGAATAATCTTAACATTCGACCGGCTCCCGGTAACTTTAGGGTCACGAATACAGCAAACTAGGGGATATGGAGATTCCAACCCTCAAGAACACACATAAAGCTTTGCGACTCGCTATAGATCACAATCTCTTCTCAGAACTGGGCATAACACATTATCTATCATACCAAGCGGTGTATTGCAACCATCTCGGCCGGAATGACAGACGCCTGGTAGAGCCCCGCTGACCTCGCACAGTGTGGATAAGATATTCACGCCGACCGCCTGTGAGACAGAGAGCCATCCGTGTATGTATACTGGCACGGAACAAGCGTAATAAAAATTGTGCTTCCAAAGGATCGAACCCAATATTCTCACGCATGAAAACGTTGCGAGAAGAAGCATTTTGATAAATTGTCAAAGATGATACCATCCACAGTGAGGTCCTGGGTATTACGGCCCGAAGGCTACAGATACATCTCGAAATAGCTTCCTAGCTGTAAACCTAAAGGTCTTAGGGTTTCTTTGCCGTCTCTCTGTGGCATAGGCACCGTCAAGATCCGCGGTGGAAGCAGTGAAAGTCGTTGGTAACTGAGGGAGGCATGAGTGAAGACATAAAATACCTTATCTTATTTAAGCCTTGAACCTAGCATCACCCCAATAGCCAAACGTTACAGAACGAAAAATATTTATCGCGCGTGAATAAGAAACCTTAATTCGGCGAATATGAGCCTCCCATGTGAGTCATCGGTTGAAAACAAGACCAAGGAAAGGGTTCTAATCAACCACTTTCAGGCCAACCCGTTTAGGAACAAGTCCTGGTCGGGGTGGAGCCGTGGATGTTGACTGAACTGCATCATGATATTCCTTGTCAAGGAAAATGGAAAACTGTGTGCTTCGGCATAAAGTGAGGTGGTTCAACACATATTTAAGACGACGCTCCAGAGTTTCCATCTAGGCCACACTAAAAGAGATCGAATAGTCGGTCTCGTGGAGTGCAGCGAGAAAATATTCAATTGGCAGCTAAGTGATAGAGTTGACGCCTACCTAGGTCAAAGAGATTTACACTGAGGACAACTCCCTGCAGAATAACATCTTTTTGCTCCATTGGGCCGGGGAGGCCTCCACCAATACGTGGAGTCTACGGTAACGCAGAAATTAAAAACACAATTGGGAGGCGGCCCCTCGCTTTAATCGTATGGAGAGTTTCCAAAATACCGTATTGTCATGCGTTATACAGTGTTTTCGGCAGATCGAAAAACTCTGTGGCGTAAGGCTGTCTACTAGGAAAGGAATAGTAAATGGCATTTTCCAGGAGGAGCAAAGCATTCAAAATGGAATAGAACTTAAGGAAGACGCACTGTGTAGAATACAGGTGCCTTCCACTCTACAGGATAAAGGCTAGTCTAACTTTACTATTTATTCATCAACTTGCATACGCGTGAGTTAGGAGAGCTTGGGCGGAAACTAACCGGGATAGAGTGATCTGTCCCCGGTTTGGTAAACCTAGCACAATATCCATTCGCAAAAAGTCGGGAAAGATGCCCTCTGTACAGGTCCTTTAGAAAAACCTTACAGAAATGCCATGCCTCGCTTACATTGTTGTCGAAGCGTGGCATACGGGGCATCGTCTGGACCAAGCAGGAAGCAAGAGTGCAACCCAACTCACTCAATGTAAACCTATCGTTGAATGGTTCTCCACCTCTGAGAATAAATTCTAGTCGGTGGCCTTTAGAAACATCAAGAAGTGCATCCAATTCTGGCGGAGCAGTATCCTAGCTAGAGAATTCTGTGAACGCGGTCACCAAAGACTGCCACGGATGCGGTGTATAGATTGCAGGGGCATCCTCCTGAAGAACGGGAGGGATGTTCTAAAAGAACTTTCCCAGGATTATTTTGACTCGCTTCCACACATCTGCTAGACGGTTCTTTCTATTAAGTGAAGAAACGTATGCCCGTCACCAAGAGTGGTTGGCATGCATCGAAACATACCAGAACCAAGCCCTAGCTCGAGGAAAATCGTTAGAGTGGTGCTTTAAGCGCATGTTGGCATAGTTCTTTTGTTTTTGGCTGGGATCACACTCGGCTGCCCAACACAAAAGCCATCGGCGTGCAACAAAACCAGGCGTTTTAAGGGGGGTAGTTTGGCCTACGATGATTAGGTTTCCTAAATAAAACTTAACGTCCTTATCCACCGAACTATACTTCTCCACAATTTCGGAGAAATCACTTATTTCATGAAATGGAGTACTGCGCGCATGATCCAACACCACCTGGGTGATATCTCAGACCTTTGCAGTACAGAAAATGATACATGAATGGGAAAGTGATCACGAACATGGGGATCATTGATCACCTCCTCCTCAAAATCAAGTTGTACATCTGGATAGCATACGTATCGTTTACGGCACTAAAATGAAGTGTTTCTCGAGCAATGATGTCAAGGTAGCCCATCTTCTATGTTTACTGAAAGAAGATGAATGGAGGAAAAACAGAAAAGGAAAATATTAACAAATGAGTGAATAAAAAAGACTGCAATAATACATCCCATCATTATACAAATTTTTTACTGAGTATATGTTTTTCGTAAGAAGAGAACAAGCATTATTTAATACGAAATTCATTAATTTTCAACTTAGAGCAAAACTGTTTTTTGTAACTATTTGCCTTATAAGAACTTAATCCTAGGATATCTCAAATGTACATATGTTTTTTTTATCAAATAAAAGCTTTAATTAAGCTATCAACGGAAATTTATATAATAGAACTTTGTTTAAAAAACAAAATCCATTAAGAATTATAAATATTGGAACTAAAATAGTATTTTACGATAGTTCCACCTTAATATTTCAAGTTCTAATTTATGTAAACTACATAAGCCTGTCAGTACTATACATATCTTCCCTGCCCAGCAATAACGTTAAACCCGATAAATAATCTTCCGCACAAAAGAAAGATTATAGTTTCACTTCCATAAGCGTGAGTTTGTAATTTAAAATCTTTCCCTTAAAGAACTGGTGGATGTAGACATCTTCAAATTTTGTTTTTCGTTTAAGAGGGTTTCTTTGATAATTTTTCAAATATTTAAGGAGAGAAATTTGAATTAAACGGAGAATAATGTTTCGTAATGAAAAATATAAAAAAACTAAAAATAAAGAAAACTACTATATTTCAATGTGAGGTGAGAAATTAAAACTTCTTTAATTTGGTATCCCTATAATGATGGACTCATTCAGCTTTAAGGATGTACTAAGGTGTAAAAGAAGCTATTAGGGTGACTATGGCCACGAGTAAAATTTTCTCAACAATTTATTTATTCAATTTTTTAGAGTATCAAAGGATTATGAATCAGCACAGACCCTAAGATCAGGGCTAGACAATCAGTTTAAGTCTTAGGAAGAGGAGTAAAAGGATATTGATAAAAAAGTACGTTCACAAATCCTATTTCTGCATTCATATTTTAAATTCGTATTTATATACGCGTTTTCCGTCCCAAATATTGTTGTATTGGTATTAACAACATTTCTAGACAAATCAGTCCAACCTTACATTATTTTTTATGAAAATGCTTTTTTTTGCTATGGCACTATTGAATATTCTACGATAATATGTAGTGGTAATCTCGTTTACTATTTTAAAGTGATCATTAAGTTGGCTTTGCAGTTGTCGTGTGATCTACTTAGAATTTCAGTAATTAATTTCACGCTAGATGCTGAACGCATTCAATTTCATTTTGTATCCATTCAGAGACGTATTATACTGCTTACTTTAAATTCAATCATTCAATTTTTTAATATAATGGAATAATAGTTTTTTTACGTTTTAAATGCAAAATGCCTTGGTATGTACCTTAGAACACTATTCGCTTTTTGTGTCTCGATGCTTCATTGTTTTGGAAATTTTGGATCCTTAGAAATTAAGACAACTAATTCCTTTACCAATTCCACAGTATGAGAAATCTGACAAGCCATGGTATAATACTTTTGAGATTATTTTGATCAATGTGCATTACCTTCAATTTATACGCTGAAATTCACTTGCCATCTTTCTAACCATTTGACTAGACTTTCCAAGTCTTTTTACAAGTATCCCTAGTTTTTATGATATTTGTTATCATTAGTTTTTTTAATTTTGGATATAACTTAAATGTAAATGTTATATATATATATATATATATATATATATATATATATATATATATATATATATATATATATATATATATATGTATATATATATATATATATGATAACTAACACCAACAAGGAAAATGGAAAAATGATTCCAAACGCTTTTGTCTTTATTCTAAAAGATCTCTTCATTGAATAACGTCGGTCAGGACAGACAATGTCTTAAATAGTAAGGACTGGGGGATTAAAACGGCTACGTGCATCAAAACCTTAACTAGGGGGTACAAAGTCTTTAAACACTTTAATTTGGGATTTAATATAATTATATATGATAGGATCTAGGCTAAACATTCCAGGGCTAATATTAAAATTTGGGAAAGTATTAATAGTGATACACTCCAAAATATTTCTTGAAATGTAGTTTGTACATTTAATAACATTTTTAGCACTATTCTAATTAATAGTATAATCCTGACCTTAGATATGTAAAAATAATGCAGATTGTTGACCAAAATTACGAACATTAGTTTGATGCTGTTTAACTCGAACATTCAATTCTTTACCTGTCTGTTCACAAAAGCATTTTTCACAATTATTGCAACCAATAGAATATACGATGCCTGGTTTAAAGGGCGGGGGGAGTTACGAGAAGGCGATGGATAGTGTTTTCATATTTAAAAATAACATTTATGTTCCAAGGTTTTAGTAAACGAGCTAAATTAATGAAACGTTGGTAAAAAGGTAAAACTAATACATTTTTGGCGTGAAATTTACGGATGTTATGATTAGGTTGATAAAATGAACGTTTAGCAGAAATATAACAATTTTTAAGTACGTAGAAAGGGTAACACAAATTTAAACCTATATTATATATCCTATTAACCTGTTTTTTCTAAATATTCGGGTGAAACAATTCTCAGGGCACGGAGAAACATGGAAGAGAAAACACTTTTTCTGATACTAATATGGAGTGAACATGGAGTCACCCTTAGGGCTGATCTTCGCCAACTATTACATGGGTCAACTCGAGGAGAGATTATTGGATATCATGGAAAATAAGCTACACACATATTGTCGATACATAGATGATATCTATATCAACGTCCAAAACAAAGAAAATCTCGTTAACATCAAGCAGCATTTTGAGGAGAACTCCGTGCTAAAATCACTTATGAATTGAGCACGGGCAATCAACTCCCTTTCTTGGATGTTGAGGTTCATGACATCAATGGCAACTACATCACTAAAGTACATAGAAAAAGTAGGAACATGGGAAGATACCTAATGAAGAGAGTGAATGCCCTGAAAGGTACAAAATAAGCATAATCGGCTCATACATCCGCCGAGGTTATAAATGCACCTCTACGTGCGAACCTTTCCACCAAGAGATTGCACGAGTAAAGCAATACACGTAAATAATGGTTGCTTATACAGCATGATTGACAAACACTCCAATTATTTTTAAATAACCATTAAAAACATGCGGATAAAACTAAAAGTAATCATAAAGAAGTCAATAGCATCAAAGTGTATTACAGAAACCAGGTGTCAACGGCCTATAAAATAGATACAAAAAAAACATCAAAGAGATTATTAACAGTAACATCAAGGTTAAAAATCTTACGGATAAAATCCAACTCATGATCTATTATAAAACAACAAAAGCCAGCAATCTTCTGATGAAAAATAACATCTGACCCAACTCTTCGAATCTCAAGTCAGCCAACATAGATAACGAGTACACCTGCGCCGATAAATACTGTAAGCTTTAGAAAAACTCTAAATATATTGGCATGACAACTACTACACTTTCGAGACGGTTAACCATGAATCTACAAAGTGGAGGGCCGAAGAACCATATGGAGAGTGTACCTAATATTAACCTTAACAGAGATATGCTCGTTCATAACACCATTATCAAAAGAAAAGAGGGAAATAAAGCGAGTCTTAACATCTTAGAAATCATATTAATAAATCAAGATCAGCCAGGCATCAACAGTCAAGCGACAATCAGGAATCGCACATTAAATTTATTTTCTAGAATTTCACGCACAGGAGTGGCTCATTTCCTTTAAAGTTAGGTTTAACCAAGGCGCGGTCTAAACCATGGGGCGATGACCATGTCCTGACCTCAAAGAAAAGAGATCGTAAAGAAAAAGAAGTCAGAGGACATAAGGAGGAGCAACACCTCTTACGCTCAGGCTACGAAAAGGGCCCCAAGTAAAGAAGTAATGACCCAACCACAGTCAAAGACCTATCTAAAGCTCGAGAATGAAAACTCGACAAAGATTTTTACGTGCATCCTTTTCGCGCCCATTAAACAATATTACTAATCCGCGATCATTCGCAAAGACCCACAACCTCATGCTCAGGAAGAACGGCATGGAGGAGATGTGGTTTCCAGATGATCCACCATCGGAAGACGTACTTCGACTCCAGTTCGAACCTAAAAACACAGCAGAGGCTCCTGCAACTCCATTCCTCACAGAAAAGGAGAGAACATCAGAAGACAAATGTGCAGAAAGCTCATCAAACAAAAAAGCTAGCATATCCCAGCTAGACCCACGACTGGAAGCAGCAAAAAGACGTGAGAAGAAAGAGATGAAAGCTGCAAAAAGAATCAAGGAAGCGAAAGGAAACCTTGCAAGCGAGTTATCCTCAGATTCTGAAGCTGATAAGGCAAAAAACAGGGCGACTAAGAGCCAGGTGAGCTCCAGAAGCAGGTCGAAGACCTCGAAACGTACTTACAAGTACGATGGAGATGAGATCAACCTAAGAATTATCACGGACGAGCAGATCCCACACCCCGAAAAGCTCTCCCCTAGGGAGATATTTAAGGGGTTCCAACAAGAAGATATCAAATGGGTATACGCGGCAAACGAAAGAGAAGCGGAAATTAAACAAGCGCTGCATGAGGGCACAATAAATCTTCACAGAGACTCTTGCATTGCCCTAAGTGAGGCAGAGTACAAGAAAAAACGCAACGTGAAGTTTAAAACATATGGCACTAAAAAAAACACAAATACACAGAACAACACAAACATGGAAAACACGAACAACGCCCTAAAAATACTCACTCTGTGTGATAGAACGGGTTGAGGCAGCGTAATTTCAACCACTATCACATATTATTTAAAACCACGATGACACCTACGTGCATCTTCGCTTTGAAGCCTGGCGCCTTATCGCAGCCAGCTGAGTCAATGTTTAAACAAGGAGGTTTATCTTCTTTCGTTCGCCCCATGCGCTGATCTCGCCAGATTGAGTTAGGCTTATGGGCAGATAAGGCATTGTCCTCAGGCTCGGCTGTGCAGTCCCTTGAAGCTCCCAGTCTATTGTCCCCCACGCCAAGGAGATGTCCTGACTATTTATTTGGAAACTTTACCACTAAGATCAGATTGGAGATCAAGATTTTCGTCGCGAAACATCACTACGACCCACTCTCACCTTGTGCGCCAAGGGACCTCGACCTCGAGATTCACCATCACTTGTCCAGAAGGTGGACAATATCCCTTGAGTGCCAAGGTTCGAGCCTTTCGTGACGCCAAGTCCACAAGGCTTCCCCTGGTTGTTGAGGAAGAGAACAACTTGAGAACAGCCATTGTTCTTTTGAGCAAGTTGACAAAAACTGTTCTCACCCCCCCCCCCTGTTGTTCAGAAGAGAACAACGTAGAACAGCCATTGTTAGTTTGAGCCCGTTCGCCAAAAAACGGTTCTCACCCTTTCCCCTGTGTTTCAGAGGAGAACAACGTTAGAACAGCCATTGTTCGTTCGAGTCCGTTGACAAGAAACGGTCCTCACCCCCCTGTTGTTCAGAAGAGAACAACGTAGAACAGCCATTGTTCGTTTGAGCCCGTTCGCTGAGAAACGGTTCTCATCCTTTCCCCATTGTTGTTCAGAAGAGAATAACATTAGAACAGCCATTGTTTTTGAACCCGTAGACAAGAGACGGTTCTCCCCCATCCCTGTTGTTCAGAAGAGAACTACAGATCTACAGAATCTAGGACCAGCAAAGACCCTAAGGTCCGCTCGGGGCTAGTCCGCTACACTAAATCAAAAACTACGATACACCCTTATCTACGAGTGTATCTCTAACATGCTATTTTTTTTTTTTTTTTTTTTTTTTTTTTTTTTTTAATTCCATCTACTGTACACACTTATCTACATGTGTACATTATCGTGCAATTTTAACTAATCAAACTAGGGGTCGGGGGAGATAGAAAGTTTTTCTTCTCATCTTCCGCAGCCACTCGACTGCTAGTGGTGAAAAGCTAATTTAGGGATAGAGACTACTTATAGGATAGGCGGAAAAGAAATGGGACATCTAAGCTACACATGCAGAGAATCGCCGGCATCATTTTTAGTCATCATAATTTCATATCCTTAAACCTCCGCTCCAAACTCTCTCTCTGCAAGGACGTTTAAATTCACAGTGCTCAACTACGTTATATTTAAACTATTCAAATGCACGTCGAGACGATTTTTGAACATATTAACCGAAGTGCTATCTACTACGTGGGTGGGCAGCCGATTCCAATTTTGAGTAACTTTAAATGTAAAATAGTTTTGGGCTATACTAGTGTTAAAACGCTTGTTCACTAATTTTAACCCGTGCTGACGAGTATTTCCCCTATGATCCAGTTCGAACAGATTGCGAAAGTCAACGTTTGAGAAACCCTTTAGTATTTTAAATACTTCTATTAGCTAGCCACGTAATCTTCTGCATTCTAGCGATGGCAAATCTAAAGCCCTGAGCCTTTCCTCGTATGATCTATTCCTCAGCTCTGGAATTAATTTCGTAGCCCTACGCTGCACTCTTTCTAATTGCGCGATATCTTTCATTAAATATGGAGCCCAGAATTGAACAGCGTATTCGAGAAGTGGCCGCACAAGGGATTTATATAAAGGTAAAATTACATCCTTAGATTTGAAGGTGAAATTACGTGCGATATAACCCAAAACGCGATTTGCTTTTTTACACGCATCCGCGCATTGCTTCGAGAATTTAAAATCGTCTGAGACTAATACTCCCAAGTCTTTTTCTAATTTAACCGCGTCGAGGACTTGACCTTTCATGGTATATTCTACTCTTAAATTATGGCAACCCAAGTGCATTACCTTGCATTTGCTTAAATTAAATTCCATTTGCCACTTGTCCGCCCAATTGGCAATCGAGTTTAGGTCCCCCTGCAATTTATCGACATCCGATCTTACATAGGCACGATTGCCCAGCTTCGTGTCGTCCGCAAATTTCGAAATCCGACTAAGTATGCCTTTATCTAAATCGTTAATATAAATTAAAAACAATAAAGGGCCTAAAACAGAGCCCTGCGGTACCCCACTACTAACGCTGGCCCAATCTGAACATTCCCCATTTATTACCACCCGCTGCGAGCGATCTTTCAGCCAATTTCTAATCCAGTTTAAAATCTTACCAGTCACCCCAATCGCTTTAACTTTCATTAATAACCTTTGGTGGGGGACGGTGTCGAACGCCTTTTTAAAGTCTAAATATATTACGTCTACAGCTTTGCTTTCATCGTACACGCAAATCATTTTGTGGAAGAATTCGAGCAAGTTAGTCAAGCACGATCTCGCACGCCTAAATCCATGTTGGGTATCGTTAATCAGCTTATTTGCCTCGAGGTGGCTCACTATTCTATCTTTAATTACAGATTCTAAAAGCTTCCCAACTACTGAAGTTAGACTAATAGGCCGAAAATTCGTTGCTTCAAATCTATTCCCCTTCTTAAATATAGGTGTAACGTTTGCTCGCTTGAAATCCAACGGAACTACGCCATCCTCTAATGAGCGATTGAAAATTTCACGCAATGGCTTAACGAGTTCATTTTGAAGCTCCTTTAAATGAATTGGATATACCCCATCGGGGCCCGGAGATTTCGACTTTTTCATCAGCTTAATAAATTTAAGGATTTCCTCGTCATTTATAGTTACATCGGATATGCAATTATCAGCACTACGAACTTCCCCAATTAACGATTCCAATTCGGAAGAATCTTCCACAGTAAACACGCTCGTAAAATGCTCATTTAAAATTTTGGACATTTCTGTCGGAATTTCAGTCAAACGACCATCCTTTTCTTTGATCGGCCCTATCGATCCTTTTACGGGTTTCCTATTATTTACGTACCCATAAAACCGTTTCGGTTCATTCTTCGAATCCTTTGCGAGGTTTATTTCATACTTCCTCTTCGCATATCTGACCGCACGTTTAACTTCCCTACGAGAATCTATGTAATTTTGCCGACTTATAACTGACCCATTGTTTTTATGAATTTTAAATTTTCTATTTCGGTCCCGGATTAAGCGTAGTATTAACGGACTAAGCCACGGAGCTCTCACCGACTTCCCGCTCTTACGCACATACTTAACCAAATCAGAATTCACACGAAGCAGCGTACATCGAAGTTCTGCGTACATCTCTCCTACCGACCTGTTCTCGAATCGTATTCCCCAGTCTATATCCTTAATCCTTTCGCGAAAAATATCGAAATCACAGCTACCAAAACGAGGGATGAGCTGCGAACTCATTCTAACTTCTACGCAGGTGTTTAGTTCGAATCTAATCGCATTATGGTCGCTGGAAGCTAAATGTTCACCCACACGTACGTTTTCTAACAATGACTCATCGGTTGCCATGATTAAATCAAGAATATTGCTATCACGAGTAGGCTCTTTCACTTTTTGTACGAGAAAATTCTCCAACATAAAGTTTAATAGCCTCTCCCCCGGTTTATCAGAAGTAAGGTTGCCAAAGTTAACATTAGGTAAATTAAAATCGCCGCAGACTAATGTGGTCCCTTTTCTAATCCAAGACGTAAGCGTATCGAAGAGTGCAGCATCTTCTCTTTCCAATTTGCAAGGCGGACGATATACTACGACTAAGTTAATTTTATTTATAGCATCTAAACTTAGCTGGACTAATAAAGCATCACTTCGCATATCATCCTTAGACGAGTCCATCGTTATGGCGTTTAGATCCACTTTTATATACATTAATACGCCCCCTTCTCTACCGGTTTGTCTATTTCTGTAATGAATTTTGTACCCCGCTATATCGAACTCGCAAACACTGATCCCCGTATGAGTGTCTAATCATGTTTCACTTAGGAATACGAGGTCGAAATCACCCTCTAGAATAACGGCTTTTATTTCGGCAATTTTATTTTTTAAGCTACGAACATTCGCATATATGCATCCCAGTTTGCACTTTACGTTAACTCTTCTATAACACTCAGATCCGTTCCGTTTCCCTGCACCCCGTCGATAGTGCCCTCTTCACGCGCGGGCCGGCCCGGAGCATCGGCATCATGTGGCCGCGCAACTCTCCTATCTAAAATGCTACGTACGGACTCATCTAAGATCCTACCCAGCCGACTATTACCCACATCGCTTAGGTGAATTCCGTCCTTTTGGAAAAGGGACGGTTGGTCCTGGAATGAATCCCATACGTTAAAAAAGCTAACACCAGTTTCTCGACACAACCGCTTAAGACATTCGTTAGTATAGATCGCTCTAGATTGGAGGCGCAACGTGGATTTAAGTCGGGGGAGAACACCAATAATTCCCACGTTGGTTGCTTTGGATTTCGCCGTATCTATCATGGTTCTGGCACGATAAACTATATCTTCCGGGGTGCAGTCATACCTATGGACGTCGTTGCCCCCTACCATCGTGATGATCGTTCGTTCACCACGCGTATCTTCCAATTTCTCGATCTCGGCGGCCACGTTGTTAATGCGGCCACCGGGATAGCAAAAGCGCTTACGCTTAGAAGGGTTACGCGCAGCAAACTCCTGATCCTGCCTTCTAATTAAGGAGTCCCCCATTAAAACGGTTTCCTCTTCCCCCTCGATAGGAGTTAGCAACGCGAAAGGGTTCGAACAGGGTAAAACGAAGTTCTGATCCCTCGTTGGTCTAGCCCCATTTCTAACACTTCGAAATTGCGAATCCTGAGGCCTAAACGAGTTTAAAATTCGTTGTTGCTCGTCAACAACTACCTGATGATTCGAATTTGCAGGCCGCCTATCTCTATTACTATTTTCCCTCCCGCGCATGTCGTGAATAGCAGAATCTAGTTTGGAATTTAAGTCATCGACTTTACGGTTAGTCGAGATCACATCCCTTGTAACGGTATTTAATTCAAGTTTGATCTCGCTGATCGCACTTGACAACTTGCGTTCAAACGCTTCGTTCAACATACAAAAGCGACATATTCTAATTTGCTCAAGGTTCGAGGGAACGTAAATTTCCTTATTAAATGAAGCAGCGCACCTTGAGCATTCGATCTTTATAACGGGCATTGTCGGTTTTTTTTTTTTTTTTTTTTTAATTCACACTAATTTCGAAAACAGGCTGCACAAGCTAATATAATGTATACGGTTATTGAAAGATCGAACTTTATAATACGGCGACGAATATTGAATAGGCACAGTAGATATATATAAAAGTATTCAGTAGCAGAGGCACGATAAATTCTGAGCACAGTGAAATTAGCGGGAGCACAGAGCGAGCACGTCTTTTCAGTAGAGAGTCGGTGGGACGAATGAAACAACGTAGAACAGCCATTGTTTTTCAAGCCGTTCGTCAAGAAACGGTTCTTATTAATAAGACGCCACGTCAGGATCATTTAATGCCCCCTCTTCCGCTGGAACTCGCCAGCGGACCGAAAATTCCTTCACGTCGCCTTCCTCTGCACAACAAGTATAATTACGTAAGCCGAACGTTACCTTTGAGTATTTAACCCTTTTGTCAACTCTATCCTGTGTTTTAAATGGTTTAGCAAACCATCCCCTCCCCATTAACTTTATATTTGTTTTACTTTTTTAAATCTTTTATTCCTCGGATTAGCTCAATTCCCCACGACCCTTTCCATTCCCTGTTTATGTCAATATTTTTCGTTTTGTGTGTGGTTGATAGTTATTATTAATAAAACTCTATTTTATTAATGATAGCAATATTATTATCCTTAAGCTCAGTTCCACTTCTTAAGCATATCGAAGATACATAATTTCGGCCAGCCTAAACATCCACGCACTCTAAAGGTAATTAAATAAGTTCCCTCAACGAAAAGTTATATATGGTATATCGTCGAGAGTCCATTCTACGACATCTATATATATATATAGTATTTGAAATTGGTATCAAGTGTGTAAGGTTTAACGCTATATCTTTGCAAACACTGGTCTCAGTCGAGTAGAGCATAGTGTTATTCGTTATAATAATAGAGTATAGTAGTTTCTTTTTGTTTTAACGATTGCTATCCCCTTTTTGGAAACTTAAGAAGCTGGAGTAGCTCAAGGAACTGTTTTAATAATTTGTTTTTGTGTTTTGAGGATTTTAGTCAGTGGTTATTTAGATCGATAAACCAAGTACGAATAGGTCAGTGCCCAGAGTTAGGTAGGCTCATTCGCTAGAAGGCATAATTCTTGTTGCAAGGAATTTTAATTGGTTGACTATTGCGCCCCCAAGTGCAAAGATGACTCAGTTCGAAATCTTTAAAGCGCAAGGAGAATCCTTGGGACTCTCCGGAAAGAACTAATTGAGTACGTTCAAGAGGAGCAAAGAACGGAAAGAGAACGAGAAATCCAACGAGAAGAAAGAGAAAGAGAAATCCAACGAGAAGAAAGAGAAAGAAAGGAACGGGGAAGACAAGCTGAGCTTCACCATCAGATTGAATTAGCTCATTTTGAAGCAGAAATACAGTCATCCAGTTCACGTTCTGAAGCCCCCCCCCCTCCCAATCTCCCACTTTAGCTCCTCAATTTGAAGGACGGAGAGCATTTCGGAGCATTTTTATCCCACTTCGAAAAGATTCTCGAAATCAATAACATGGATCTGGAGGCTGAAGGTGTAGTCAGATTACTTCCCTTGTTAAATTGTAAATTGCGCGAAATTTTTATATCTTTACTATCTGAATGTATAATTAACTACAGCACCTTAAAAGCTGAGTTATTGGCCGCTCATAATATGACTCCCGATTTCTACCGCCAAGAATTTCGAGGAGGTCGTATTAAACATGGACAGACGTTCCGTCGATTCGGATACATTTTTCAGAGGAATTTTAAATTTTGGTTAGAATCCTTAACGGGGGGCCCTAACTACGAGTCCTTAACAGACTTCGTGTTGCGGGATCAATTTTTGGCGTCTCTCCCAACGGAGATCCGCGCGTTCGTCAAGGATCGTCGGTGCCAGACCTTTAAAGAATGTACCGAAGAAGCGGATGTCTATGCCGCAAGCCATAATTTATACCCAAAGGAGAATCGAACTTCTCACTAATCCCCCTACAAGGAAAGAAGGAAGGATTCGCGCCCCTTCACAGAAAAGCCGTCGAAGTTTCCGAGCCCCGTAAACCCCAAAAGTTCTTTCCCCAAAACCAACAACGGGACTCCAGACCTCCTGTTAAGATTTCTCCTCCATCTCTCTTCCCGAAGCGACCAATCATATGCTTCACCTGTGGTGTAGAAAACCACATGAGCTGGAATTGCCCCCAAAATTGTAGGCTTAAAAGCGGACCAGCCCACCAAGTTCACTAGATTAATGCCACCCCGGCTTCTCTGGTGGTGCAGACCCAAGCAGCAACTTCTGCCCCACCGTCAGGCCACCAGGTAAATTTTATTTTTGATAAAAGTTCATCAGGAACTTTGAAATTTGAGGAGGGCAGCGTGGACGGCTGCCGGGTATCGACTTTCGTCAGGAACACAAGATGTACGTGTTTCATCGTGTCTGACGAGCTCCTTCCACCAGTGGTGCCTAACCACGAAAAAATGCGGTGGTACATGACTACCTTGGGTGGGCGAACGAATTCCTCGTCGTTAGATGTTACCTGCAGTGTCAATATTATGATGGCTAAACTGAAGTCATTTCAGGAATCATACAATTCTGTTCCGTACTTATAGGACAGAGCTCCCAAGTAAGTTCCGACCCTGTGTCCCAGGCCGCCCTTACTCGAGGTCAAGCAAAGAAGGAAGCCCAGGAGTCCGTCCCCCTCAGAACCCCGATACCGTCCGATTTCTCGGAGACCCTTAACCAGGACTTTAGGACGGCACAAAAGAAGTATGAATTACTAACACCCTTAGGTCCTAAGGCCCAAGACAAGGAAACGGAGACTGTCCATGGACCCAAAGAAAAAAAGTACCTCCAACGCGCCCATGGAGATACGTTCGTAGCGCTGGACGAAACATCGGCGCTTGAAGAAGATTACCCCGCGGAGTCCCTTAATGTAATACAGACAGTGTGCATCCAACCTGATGCCGATTGCCCTCCTCCTTCCCTACCAGGCGAGTCTTTTGAACCCTCTGACGTGGATATTGACGCGCAGCTGAGACTACATTAAAAGAGTCAGCTACAAGAACTATTTGAATGGAGTCACCATTTAACCACCCTACTAGCTCTTTTCGAGTGACTGCGCCAAAATGGCCTCACCATTGGCCCCCGCAAATGCCAATTTTGCCCACGAAACCATAAAATACTTGGGTTTCAATATAGGGCAAAGCAAGTTAGGTCCCCAAGAGGACAAGATTAAGGCAATCGCCGACATGCATCTCCAGATTACAAAGAAGCAATTAAGATTATTCCTAGGATCAGCTTCTTACTATCGGCGACTTGTTCCGAAATTCGCTGCAATTCCGGTGCCCCTCAGGTTGCTTCTAAAAAAAAATTCCCCCGATCGTTTACGTTGGAATGATGTCGCTGTTTTCCATTTTAATCAGCTCAAGACTAATCTCATTTCTGCCCCCATTTTAAAGTTGCGCAACCCGGAAAACCCTTTGGGATTAAGACCGATGCAAGCAACGAGGGCATTGGAGGTGTACTCCCTCAATACGAGAAACACGGAACGATTCATCCAGCTGCATATGCTAGTCATCAATTATTACCATGCGAAAAGAGATATGCCACTATAGAAAAGGAAGCTCTATCAATTATCTGGCTTATAGACAAATTCAAAATGTACTTGATAGGAAAAGAATTTCAGATAGGAACCGACCACCGTCCGTTAGCCTATATTAGGAATGTGCGACACTCCAACGGCCGAATCATGCGATGGAGTTTACTCTTGCAAGAGTATCAATTTAAAATAAATTATATAAAAGGTTCCGATAACCAGGTCGCTGACGCAGTCAGTAGGAATGCGTTACCGAATTGCGTAGAGTAATTGTATTCGTATCATTAGGATCTCAATGTATGTATATACCGTCTTGTACGACTTAAATTAGATTCTCTTGTAACATAATTAGTTAATGTATATGTCTGAATTTTGTAACGCTCAACGTCTATTTTTTTGTATGTACAAATTAAATTACTTATAAATTGTTTTGTCCCATATGTACTAATTTTATATCATTTCATTGTTCCATGCCTTTTTTTTATTAGGTTTGTATTAAGTTTGAATTAAAGGTTATTTTCCCCTGTAATCTAAAGATCAAAATAATCATATATATTGAGGTAATACTAGTTAGGTGCATGAAGGTACGGTTAGTACAGGAAAACGAGTTCCCCACAACGGAGCTCTATCGTTGTCCCTTCTCTCTTTTTTTTTCGAAGTGACAACTTCCCCCCGGAATGGAGGGGTGTGATAGAACGGGTTGAGGCCGCGTAATTTCAACTACTCTCACATGTTATTTAAAACCACGATGCTACCCACGTGCATCTTCGCTTTGAAGCCTGGCGCCTTATCGCAGCCAGCTGAGTCAATGTTTAAACAAGGAGGTTTATCTTCTTCCATTTGCCCCATGCCCCGACCTCTCCAGATTGGGTTAGGCTTATGGGGAGATAAGGCATTGTCCTCAGGCTCGGCTGTGCATTTCCTTGAAGTTCATACTCCATTGTCCCCCACGCCAAGGAGATGTCCTGGCTATTTATTTGGAAACTTTACCACTAAGATCAGATTGGAGATCGAGATTTTCGTCGCGAAACATCACTACAACCCACTCTCACCTTGTGCACCAAGTGACCTCAACCTCGAGATTCACCATCACTTGTCCAGAAGGAGGACAATATCCCTTGAGTGCCAAGGTTCGAGCCTTTCGTGACGCCAAGTCCACAAGGCTTCCCCTGGTTGTTCAGAAAGAGAACAACTTTAGAACAGCCATTTTTCTTTTGAGCCCGTTGACAAGAAACGGTTCTCCCCCCCATCCTCCTTGTTGTTCCGAAGAGAACAACGTAGAACAGCCATTGTTCGTTTGAGCCCGCCGCTGAGAAACGGTTCTCACCCTTCCCCCTTGTTGTTCAGAAGAGATCAACATTAGAACAGCCATTGTTCTTGAGCCTTTAGACAAGAGACGGTTCTCACCCCCCTTTCTTTTGTTCAGAAGAGAACAACGTAGAACAGCTATTGTTCTTCAAGCCGTTCGTCAAGAAACGGTTCTCATTTCCAAGACGCCACGTCAGGATCATTGAATTCCCCTTCTTCGGCTGGAACTCGCCAGCGGACCGAAAATTCCTTCACGTCGCTTTCCTCTGCACAACAAGTATAATTACGTAAGCCGAACGTTACCTTTAAGTATTTAACCCTTTTGTCAACTCTATCCTGTGCTTTAAATAGTTTAGCGAACCATCCCCTCCCTTTAACTTTATATTTGTTTTACCTTTTTAAATCTTTTAATCCTTGGATTAGCTCGATTTCCTAGGACCCTTTCCATTCTCTGTTTATGTCACTATTTTCCGTTTTGTGTGTTGTTGATAGTTATTATTAATAAAACTCTATTTTATTAATGATAGCAATATTATTATCCTTGAGCTCAGTTCCACTTCTTAAGCATATCGAAGATACATAATATCGGCCTGCCTAGACATCCACGCACTCTAAAGTTAATTAAATAAGTTCCCTCAACGAATAGTTTTATATGGTATATCGTCGGGAGTTTATTTTACTGACACTCTGAATGTGGATGGATGGAAGGGAAAGTCCATTGTTTACGGTAACATCTTCCGTACAGTGGACCCGGACATCTTTCTCATATCAGAACAGGGTATAAACACAACCACAGACAGCATAAAAATACACAATTACACGGTAATACAAAAAAAAACACACTAAAGAACGATTCGATGGCGCAGCCATCCCAATCAGGAAAAACATAAAGTACAAAACATTGCCAGACTTAGATGAATCATTCGTGGTGGTCGAGATCCCGACCCTGGTTGGTGGACTAACTGTGGTGGCAGCCTACTAGCCACCCAGGCAACAGTAACTACCAATCAATAACTTCTTCACCCTGTTTGGGCACAAAAGGCTAGCGCTGCTAGGCGGGGACCTAAACGCCCGCTGCCGTACATCTGGCTACAGGAGCATCTACAAAAGGCTACGAAATCTGGAACTACTATTTGACAGAAATAGAGTCCAGAGAGTAGGACCTGACTTCCCAACTTATCTAACGCATTGTTCGGCGACAAAACCGGACATTGTGTTGGTGAGCCCGGAATTCCCCTTTAACATCGCCAACGAACCTGGCCCAGTAATCCCGAGTGATCACGTCCCAATCATCACCACCATTTTGCTTACGCCAATGCTCAAGCCCGTCCCACATAGGAAATGGTACGCTAAAGCTAACTGGGAGCAGTACAGAGAAATGCTCAGCGCCTATCAACCAGCTCACCTGGAGGACGCAAATCTGGAGGAAATTGGTGAGGAGATTGATAATATCACCAATCGCCTCATTCAAGCTGACCAAAGATGCGTCCCCAGGATCTCGTACAAAATGCTCCCACAACCTAGGTAGACGGATGAAAGGAGGGGCGTCCCTAGGGAACACAGAGAAATTTATGAAGAAGTTGGTAGAACAGGCCAGACCCGGAAAAAGAATGCCCGAATGAGACAACTAAGCGAGGCTATGAAAAACACAATCCTCGAGAAACAGAAGGAAATTTGGTATGATATGATTAGCAGACTAGACCGAGTGACAAATCGAAGAGGTTTTTGGAATATCATCCGAAGACTTAGGGCATTGCCTCCCAGGCCTGGGCATAAAATCAAAGAAGGCGACATAATCATAGAGGGTCCGGATTCCCTAGGAAAGAAGATTGAGGGACCACTGGAAAGAGGTCTTTGCGATCTCATCTGAGGAGAACGACGATTTCGACCAGGACTTCGAAGACCGACTGTTCGAGGACCTCGGAACGATGATACATAGGACCCACCCACAACCGCAAGTGTCTAGAGAGAGAGAGAGATGGTTGACCACGGACGCCCGATCACTGTTGAAGAGACCATTAACACCATTAGGTCCTTCAAACAAAGGGCACCAGGATGGTCTAGGCTCACTAAGAACAACCTAGTGAATGCCCCTAGGCAAATTATTCATGGAATGGTCAACATCATGAACGCTTCCCTGAATACAGGCTACTTCCCAGACGGGTATAAGATGGCGAAAATCATCTTTATCCCGAAAGGGAACAAGCCCCCAGACCAAGTGGCCAACTACCGCCCAATCTCTCTCCTAGAAGTACCCGGCAAGATCTTTAGAGAAGATAATGGCCAGCAGGCTAAAAAATCAACTCGACGAGTTGGGAGCGCACAACCTGGCACAACATGGGTTTAGGCCAAAACGGGGCACTGAAACTGCCCTGGCGCTCCTAACAGAAAAGATCGCGCAATGCCGTGCGAAGGGTCACTATGTAGAAATCATAATGAGGGACGTGCAGAAGGCCTTCGCCATGTTTGGCTGAGTGGACTGCAATACAAGGTCCTAAGTCTCCAGTTAAATCCAGTCCTGAGAAGGATTCTTTGTGCCTTCATCATGGACATTTCCAAGCTCCGCTAGGATTTTAGCTGGCGGAGCAGAAGTACCGTTCTACGCTAGATGAGTCAATTTACCCCAGAACACGACAAGAAATACCAATTGTGAAATCAACCGAATTCGACAAAACTCACCGATATTGACAAACCCTACCAACTATGGAAAAAATACCGGAGAAGGATACACACTCAAGAAGATGATATTCATCAAACAAGACAACAGGAAGAAACAACAAACACGAAATACACACACGGCAAAAGTACAAAGAAACAAAGACACTAGTACAAAAACAGTAAGTTTATCAACGACTTACAAAAACAACAGCTAACGCGCATAGCATAAACAAAAATATTAGCAATAAAGACAAATGGCTTGAACGCCAAATTATATGTTATATATATACCTGTATATATATATGTATAAAACAACGATAAAAACAACAACGAAACCACAAATCAAAAAAAATTGAAAGCGATAGGCCTGATCACCAGGCTCTAGCATCACTTTGCACCCTACCACACTTCTTTCTCTTTTCACCACTGGTCTACTTTCCGCTATCTTCCCACACACCCTTTCTATCCCCTCACCTACATACTCTCACATACACGATTCATTCATCATGGACAGAAGGGCGCGTATCATGAGAGAAGATCACAAGGTTCCAGAATTCGAACTTAAAGCGGACGTTCCCTAGGGAGCTTCCTGAGTCCCTTGCTTTACCTGGTCTTCACCATCGACCTCCCTACTCCAATCCAAGGGGACACGATGTATCTGCAATACACAGATGACAGCACTCTGATCGTCTCCTGTAGGGATAGGAAAGCAAGAAATCAGTCTATCAACACCATCGCGGAGATCTCGAACATCAACCACTTCGAGAAAAAGTGGAAAATCCGGACGAACAGGGAGAAGTTGACAATTCTCCCGCTGGGACGTGAGTTGACGTGGCCCATTTTAATTGATGGGAGGAGATACGGTTACCCTGCCGTAGGCACCATCCTGGGCCTAAAAATCTCCGACCGCGGATACTCGAGTCACCTACACGGTGAGGCAGAATAGGGCGAAGAGAGAAATCTCTAAGCTATATAGGCTCAGAGAACTTAGCTCGTCGAACATCAGGAAATTATACCTGTCGTTCATCCTGCTAAGCCTATCTACCCTTCAGTAGTGACTCAGGCGGCCATCAAGACAGCTATGAAAAGGCTCCAACCAGTACAGAACTCTGCATCCCTCTTCATGAACAAATGCAGAAGATGGGAACAACTTGGGCAGAGGGACCTGCACCGCAAGCAGAAGCTGGACCTGATAAATGTCGCAACCCAGAAACTAGCCAAAAAAGTCTGGTCTACAATGGCTAATGATATCTCACCAGAGTTAAGAAGACCTGGAGGCAGGATAAACATTCCTGCCAGGCTGCACGGACAGGTCGGACATAACCGGCGATTCCCAAGCACCAAAGTCTGTTCGGAGGAAAACATAAGCCAATTTACACTTAAACACTAACAACACATAGTGTGAAACGAAAACCTAAAACATAACAGGATAAACAAATAATGATAATTCACACGAGGTACAAACTCATAAACGCAAGTTACCAAAGGCTTGAAAGCTCGATAACACAGTTACAAGAATACAGACTAAAAGAGAAAAGGAGAACAAATACACAGAAAAACAATAAGAAAAACACATAGAGAGTTTAACATGAGACAACAGTAATATTTAAACAAAGGAAAAATAATTATATAAAAATAAAGCATGCTCAGCGATGAAACTAAAACAAGGGCAATCCTACCCCCATTTCAAAATCTTTTATCTACTACTATCCAAATTTTTCAAATAGTGATTATACCATCAAATTATTTCACTTTGAGTCAGAAGGATTTGGACTTTGGAGTTATTGGTGTTACAACTCATCATGTCTGGTCGTGGCAAAGGAGGAAAGGTTTAAGGAAAGATCCGCTAAGACGCCATTAGCAGACACTCTCATATTCGAGCCTCGTAATTCGGAACAAGAATATCCTTTAGAAGAAGACGGTCCATACGTGCACTAAGAGGAGTAAAAAAGGCCGAAGTGGGCGATGGGGCCTCCCAACCGGGACAACAAGAGGGTGTCCCTCTGCACTATCGGTGGAGAAACCAAAGCACAAATTCCATCAATCATGTAAACCATTAATACCCTCAACGGCTACGCAGCAGTGTGCTGAAAAGACGAAGATATCGATAGACTGGTATCGGAGGAAGCCAATGAGCCCTTACGTGCGATTGGCCTCGAAGCTGTTATCCCCAAGGAAATCCTCGTACGCCAAACTATCATACTAAGGAGACTCGACCCGTTCTTCACGGAACACTCTTGTAAGGACATCAAGTTCAAGCTAACTAAACAACAGAATTGGGCACAAATCGACAAAGTCGAAAAATTCGGCAAAAACATAGTCAAAGTAATCTTTACAAACATCGAGATGGCTCAGAGGGCCTTGAAGGATGGACTCCTGGGATTCTTCCTTCGTATCGCCCCAGAACAAGTTGAAGCGGATGAGTTTATCCGACTCGAAATCTGCCAACAGTGCCTGGCCGTGGAACAACATCTCACTAAAGAATGTATGGCGGCTGACATCACTTGCTCCATCTGCTCAAAACTCGGTCACGAATGGAAAGAGTGCTTTCGAGAAACAAAGATGCATTAACTGCGGAGGGGACCACAAGGCCGTGGCCATGAGGTTTCCCATTCAAAAGGAAGCCATTCGGGCAAAACGAGATTTGATGAAGCAGGTAAAGTAGGCAAATTCCAATAACTACGTCGAGGCAGTAGCATCAACCAAGACCAGCAGCACAGAAAACTCTGCCCCAAATCTGGTAATGCCAGGTGAGTCTAAGGAAATTATGACCATGATCGTCTTTGCTCACTTGGCGAATCTAGCTAACCCTGGTTCATTTGCAGAGGAGTTAAATCGCCTCCTGTAAAAGAACGGTTTTCAGAAAAAGCTATGGTTTCCACCCAACCCCGCATCGCAGGAAATATTAAGGATACAATTCATTGACGTTCTCCAGCAAAAAAAAACACTGAAAAAGACGAAGGTGTGAATCGGCACCATAAAACATCGGAGGAAGAACTTACCACGGAAGAAGACTTGGAAAAGAAGGAAACACGAGAAAGTTCACAAAGAAGAAAAAACAAATAAGGAAAAAGAAAAAAAGAAGTGGTATAAGTGGTAAATAAAGAAGAGGAAACAAACCAATCTCAAGAGAGCTCAGAAACAGATGATATCTAAAAGTATCCGGGATTTCCACTCACGGAGAAAAGAGTTATCCTTCTGAGGGGCTGTTTTCGACGCCATGGACGTGGACCTTAAAGTTCATGGTCCCTCTCAATGCTGACCCCCAAAGAGACACAATGAAAAACTGCTAGACGGAATCAACAAAGGCAAATAAAAAATGGACATACGAAGGACCATGGTTCCCGAAGGAAATAGGTGGACTATTGATGGAGCACGCGGTTTACATCCCGGAATCGTGCTTACACACCATCGATTCAGCTGTCTTTAAGGTAATGGAGAATGGTCACAAGACTTCGGAGTATTACTTAACCTCCAAAATAGCAACTAGTGTTAGCAAGAAGTGAAGAAATTAAAGTGATTAAAACAAGTTGTCAAAGGTTCGAACAATTGAACAAATTAAAGCATCTAAAATAAGCAATCTAATTGTAAAAAGTGAATGAATCGAGTGAATAACAATTAAAATGGTCTAATAGTGTGAAACATAGAAAAATAAACTAACGATTAAGCTAAACGAGAATAATAATATAAGTACAACTATTTAACAGATTAGATAATAATTTAACTCATGTGTAAATAGTAATATCATAAAGTGCTACAAAAAAAAAGAGTTTTAAACGAAACAAGAGAAAATGGTAAAACCAGAACAATTAATTTATCCAAATAAGACTAGAAGAAAAACTCAATTAAAAATAAGTGCTAAAATAAATAAAATCCAACATAAAATTATCATATTAAAAATTTACATCAAACATTTTTTTTTTCGAAATTTGACTTAAAAAAATTATCACTAAAAATTATACTAAGTTTAAATAACAAGAATTAAAAACATTTCATTTATTTTTTCCAAACAATATATAGTGCTTATAAGTTGACCTCCCCATTGATTCCGGGAGAATCTATTTTCCTACTCATACTTACACTTTACTCTTACTCTTCTCCGCTAGATTTTCAAAAAGTATAACTTCACCACTACACCTATCTATTGTTTCATTTTACATATATGTATTTATTTTTATTTTAATATTTGTAAAATGGGAAAACTTATTGTATATTTATTGCTTTAATACATCATCATCATTCTTTCACTTTACTTTCTGCCAGATCCTCACTCCACTCATTACATCGGTAAAGGAGGCAAGAACATTTCAAAACGCTCCGAAGATGATCGAATAAGATCGAAAGTTTAGCAATTTAGTTCGATTTTTACCAAACCCATTCATTCAAAAAAGAGATGAATACTGGACAAGTAATCCACCATCTACAAGATAAATAAAAAAGATAGTTAAAAAAAGAGAAAGTTGCCAAAGGAAATTAAATGAAGGCAAAATACACAATGGTTTTCAACAAAATTTACTATATATATATATATATATATATATATATATATATATATATATATATATATATATATATATATATATATATATATATATTATCGTGGTATAGGAATGCCTGATGATGGTGTTCGTACGTATGGGTTGGTTACGTACTACAAAACTCCGTGATTAAGTATTCTCTCTAAGAGTGCTATATTTTATATTAAAGTTATTATTATTATTATTGCTTTAATCTTTGAGGGTTCCTAGTGCCTTGGTCAGCGTTTCAAGGATTGAATAAAAAATATTTCTAGGAAAACTAGACATTTTTACAAAACATGAACCGAAATTGAAATTCTTCACACAAACTACCAAGAAATAAATTAAAGAAATTGAGGGGAGGCTTACTAAATTACACATTAGAATTCACACTAATAGTTGACCCACAGCTCACTTTAATATTAAATGCAAACTGATCCTCAACGAAACAGATGCTAGGGGTTTAAATACCTTTCGAGATTCCTATTAGAATCTGGATTGAGTCTTACCTTACACTCAATTGTTATGTCAGTTCAAGAATGTTGTTTCCGGGCCGACACGTGGATCAGCGGTTACAGCTGTGTTTTTAATGGAGAAATGCTTTAAAGCCACAGAGGACCTCAGCGCGTGTGGCAGATGGGGTTACGCATGTCTTCTGGATGAAATGATCTCACCACGGGGCAGGGAAAGAATGTTTCTTCTACTGTTCGAGTTACTTTGGGAATAATTCACACTAGCGAGCGATGAGCCAATGCGTAATTCCTCTGACTCACGGCAGTGGTTGAAGGAGTTTACTAAGGGGTATTCATCAAGAGCGAGAACTATCTCTGTGTTTTGGGATACACCAGGATAGGAGGTTTCTCTGACGAGAGTTGGTTGAACTTGCTTCTTGAATCAAGTTAACTTAAAGTTCGGTGTGACCAACAGGAACTAGCTCGAAATGAGCTTCTTCTAAGTCCCCCTTGTTAGTTTCCCGGGCTCTTTGCCAGTTTAACTATCTAGATCTTTCTAACAATCTACTTCTGGCAGGCTTCGAAATTCAGTGTGACCACCAGGAACTTGCTCCGGATGAGCTCCTTCTAAGTCCCTTTTGTTGGTAGCCGGGACTCAAGCCGGTCTTCTTTGACTTAATAGCTAACGAAACCTTCCTCGTTTTTTCAAAGTTATCGAATATATAATGGATTGAGGAATAAGTTCTTGCGGTTTTATCAAATTAATGCATTACCATTAACAATTTAAGAAAAACTTCATTTGTAATTTATAACAATAGAAACTTTGATAAAAAATGTATTCTCCGTTGTTATTTACGACTTCTTCCCAACGTTCAACTAGTTTTTCGGTGCCTCTGCAATTAAAATCTCTGGATTTTTCCTCGAAAAATTCGTCTAACCAGGTTTTAAATTCCACATCAGTATTGAACGAAACGCCGTGGGAGAGCGATCGGAACAGATGGAACTCCGGTGAAGCCAAGTCTGGCGAATATGGAGGAGGCAGCAGGATTTCCCAATTAAGCGTTTGGATGGCGTCTTTTGTCATATTGGCAATGTGAGAACGAGCATTGGCGTGTTGCAGAAGGACTCCATAACGTCGATGAGGTCGCTTCGCACGAATAGCTTAAGCCAGTCGATAGATTTGTTGAACGTAGAGTTCTGGATTGACAATCTCGTTGTTCGCAAGAAGCTTATAAAGCTTGATGCCTTCACAATCCCACCACACACACAGAATCGTCTTTCGTAGATGAAGTCCTTGCTTTAACCACGGAAGTGTTATTTATTGGGGCTAAGCCATTATTTTCGTTGAAAGTTGACATAAACACACCATTTTTCGTCGCCAGTTATGATGCGGTGAAGAAATCTGTCCTTATATCCATGAGTAGTCTTGTGACGAGCAAGCAAACCTGCAGCAATCGTGGAGCGTTGAAGTTTGTTGCTTTCGCTCAAAGCGTGCGGAACTCTTGCAGCGAGTCTTTGAACGTTCCCCATCTAATGATGGTGATTCACTGCAGTTTTCTGATCACACGCCAATTGTACACCCAATTCTCTAGTCGATTGACGAGGATTTTGATTAAGAAGGTCGTTTAATTGGTCTTCATCCAACAATGGGGCGACCAGAACGTTCTTCGTCATTAAGATTGAAATGACCGTTTTTTAAAAAAAACACCATTGAGCTGTCCTTTCTGATAAAGCATTTTCTCCGTACACAGCACAAATATCGCGACGAGCTTTGTCTGCGTTTGCATTGTTCCCGTCTCGATTGAAAAGGAATAACAACAAGTGTCGAAAAAGCGCCCTTCTTTCAACTTGACATTCCACTTTGAGGGTACAGAACATAAATTAAATTAACACAACTTTTAAATAAACCGCAATGACTTATTACTCAACTTCAAGACGTAGCCTAAGCAAAAGCTGGTCATATTCTATAACTTGCTATTAAATTCTTTTATTTTATGAAACTCCGTTTATTCTTATTTTTTTATTAATATTGCAAAGAGTAGCTATTTATATGGATCGAGAAACAGTGTAAATATAAAAAAACTATTTGGGGTCTATTCCTGGTTTTCATGATATTTGTTCTGTAGATTAAATTGTTGAATCTCAGATGGCTTATAATCCCATCCTTGTGTGAAAACCTTTATTCAGCGAAGAAAGCAACATAAATTCTCACAATTGCAGCTCGGATATCTACGTGAAATTGCTATTGAAAACAGCAATTTGGTGTATGCTCAGTCCTCGTGGACTGTCAAAGTTTTTGGTCTCTTAGGTTCCTCAGTGTTGATTTACCGTGGATAATATGCTTACCTCGATACAAGGACAGGAACTGAATGTATTCCCTGAGGCTAACTACAGCAGAAGTCAGTATAGAGCGGAAAATGTGGCATCCTATTTTTAGTTATTTATTGAAAACGTCAACGTCCAATTATCCGGATATTTTCTATAAATTATAAAATTAGAACATAAAAATGTAAATATAACAAATTAATTATTCCATATGAAGAGCTGTAATAATATGTATAAATTTATTTTATTTGAGATTGATATTAGTTTGCACTAGGTAATTATTTTTTAAAAAATTTGACTTGGATAAAAATTGTAAATGCAAGCTTGAGACGAATAAATACGAGTACTTTATCTAATTTTGAACGTCGTTGAATGAAGAAGAATTGCTATCGACCGTCGTATGAACACTGGTACGCGAAGGAAGACATAGGTACAATATTCCAGAGTTGGAGCCAACAGAAAAACTTGTCGTTAATCAATTAACGATAAGCAGTCAGGAGAGATTGTAAGGCTCTTTCTATAAAATAGGTAGCATCTGGCAGCAAATGGAAGGATTTATTATGCCCAGCGAGGAACTCTACAAATGATCGCTCGGTGGATTTATCAAATCCTAAAAATTGCTAAGTGTGTAATTTAAGGAAATAATATACTATGTGTAACAAATAAAGAACGAAAGAGAACTAGAAAATGAAA